>APFE030252700.1:51131-67585 GCA_000404065.3 Pinus taeda | reverse complement strand
CATTTCACATGCAGTTGGAGTTGTCAGCAGATTCATGGCAAATCCAGGTAAAGAACATTGGCAAGCAGTGAAATGGGTGCTTCGATATCTAAGAGGCACAAGTGACCGTTGCATCGTCTTTAATGGTAGTGAAGGATCAGTCTGCGGATATGTAGATGCTAACTATGCAGGTGATTTGGACAAAAGAAGATCTACTACAGGTTATGTCTTTACTCTTGCAGGTGGAGCGATTAGTTGGATGTCAAAGCTTCAAGAAACTGTTGCGTTGTCCACTACTGAAGCCGAATATATAGCTGCCTCAGATGCTAGTAAAGAAGCAATCTGGTTAAAGGGTCTGCTAGATGAAATTGGAAGAAAGCAGGAGAAAGTGGATGTACTTTGTGATAGTCAAAGTGCTATTCACTTGGCTACAAATCTTGCCTATCACACCAGAACCAAGCACATTGATGTAAGGTATCATTTTCTGAGACATGTGATCGATGGCGGAAAAGTAGCTCTTAAAAAGGTCCATACATGAGAGAATTGTGCAGACATATTCACAAAACCAGTAACAGTAGAGAAGTTGCAGTGGTGCTTAGCTTCTCTTGGCTTGCAGAAAAGATGATGAATAGGCATGGGCAAGAAATTAGGAAATCGTTGTCAAGGTGGAGTTTGTTAGTTTGTGACAACGAACAACGAATTTAGTTAGTTCATTAACCGGTTAACTGTATTGTAGGTGGTTCCCGTCTGTTATGTAACGATTGTAGTTAGTTCGTTAACCGGTTAACTGTATTGTAGTTAGGTGCTTCCCGTCAGTTCTGTTTACAGTTATGTAATATGATATAAATAAGGTAAGGCACATGAATCAAATAGAGCGGAGTATTCACCCATTCGAATAAAGATTCTGCTATTTCCATATCTTGGCGTTTTGTAACTATTTCTTTATCTGTTCATATCTATTTATCTGTCTCTGTTTTCAATAAAACGAAGATGAAATGGGTAACCCATGCTTGGCAAGAGCCACACAGATCCATCTCATAAAGGATAGCAACGCTGTTGTTTCCCTCGTCGAGAAAGCGGAGGATAGAAAACGATTGATTGCATACGAAGGAAGCCAACCGAAGTTGAAGATGGCTGAATTTTGGCACAAGAATTCAAAATTGCCTGCAAATGGATCTTCAGTACTGTGTTTCAATGGAGGGACCGATGCTTCTCATAAGTACACCATGGTAATGGATTCCGATGGGTAACAAGGGAGATGGAAATGGAGTGAGCAGGGCATGTATAATCACAAAACCGTCTTTCCCGATTCCACATTCGTCTTGGAGGGCGTGTCGACGAGCGGGATGTTTGTAAAGTTCACGAGTTTGCTGCCACTGCTTCCATTGCCTCTGCGGGTGGCCCACTGCATCCCGCCACCTGATAAAATGGTTGGGGTTGAGGTGTTCGATGTGAAAAATGGAAGATGGGTTGTGGAATCCAGTCTCCCAGTGGGCGCGCTTCCTCACAGTGCGTTCGAGCTGAAGCATGTTTTCAGGTGGAACGGGAAGATATATGTGGTGTTTTTGGGCGATAGAGATGAGGGTCAGCCCGACTTAGGGGCTTGGATGATACAACATTTGGCTCAGGAGAGATTGGTTTTCCGTGTGTTTCGATTTGAGATTTCTGCTGCTCATGAATCTATGGATAATGTTGAAATGTAATTTCAACTGCGCTCCAGAAATGAGCGAACTCAGCGATTCAGCGATGAGCGAACAACTGATATCGCATCGGCATGTCGCATCGGCGGAATAGAAGTGAAGCTTTAAAAGTTGTTTTTACTATTTGCGATGAGCCGGACCCGATGAAGGGAATAATCCCTTTTGATAAATTATCGGGTCCATATTATTTTCGCTATCGGCGAAAACCAAGTGTGCAGTCTCTTTCCCATGCGATAAGCTCTGACCCGATATTGTGGACCCGACTGCTGTTCAACATTTTGCTTAATATTATTTCGGGTCCGCCAGTGGGTTGTTTTATTTTCTTTATATAAATTTCAGGCATATATTATAATATATATATCGGGCATGTGGTGATCGGGATTTCGCAATCGGCAGAAACCATGGGTGCACATATGTGTGCCATGCGATAAAGCTTGGACCCGATATAGTTCCAAAAGCATATTGGATAATGGATGAAGTGAAAGCCTGGGAAATTAATTTTGACGTGAAGTGAAAGTCTCTTACCGCCGTTTATCTCAGTAAGATAGTAAATGCTATTTACTGTGGCTGGGTAAGTTTTTGGTAAAGTTTTTAATTCTTCCTGAGCGGGAGTATGGGCATAGAAAAATATCAGTGAAATCATTTAATTTTTTACTGTCTTCTTTTTTACGGAAGTATGGGATGTAAGTCCTCCCTCTGGTAAGTCATATATGAATGTAATTTTTGGAAAATGTATGTATTGTAAGAGAGGTGAAACACACAGCAGTGCAAGAGGAATGTTTTATGAATATGCATCTTGGGGTCACGCAGCAGCGTGAGTAAAAAACTCCTCTGTGTAATTTTTTTTAAGTGGAATGCAAGCGGTGAATCCCTCTGTGAGAGAGGAAGTTTATGATTTGTAAATGCATCTCTTTTAATATAAATCCTTGGTGTGTAAACTGTCCCCTGTGCTCAGAATTCCTTTTATGCTTCCGCTGTGTTAAAAGACTTTGGGCAAAACAGAGCATTGTCTCTGTGTGAAATTTTATTGTTGTTTTTGGGATTTTCCCAGAAAAATTTACCCAACAGATAATTCCTTTCGTTGCAGGTGGGTCCAAGAACCGGACGAAGGCCCGGGCAACGGTTCTTTCCCGGGAGCACCGGTTGAAGATGAAGCCTACAACGGCTCTACGATAAGCAAATGGCTGAAATTCTTCATGATGCGTTACATATACGCTCAGCCTGAATTCAGCACCAGGTTTGACATTGTGGAACTGGTGTCCTCCCTTCACAATGATCTGTTCATAGTGAGCAGGCAGAAGCATATCAGACGAAGTCTTCTTGTGGAGGTGTGGTTGAAGAAAGAGATGGGGTGGGGAAGGCCTTTTTGTTTGGTGTCGCCAGGAACTGAAAAGGCGGACATCGTTTCATTCTGTGTGTGGCAGTGTTTTGAGGATTGTATTTTAATTGTGGGGAAACTCAGTGGCATGAATGCAGGCGTGTGGTGGATTATTCAGAGACGAGATCGGTCCGTTGCTTTGGTCAGCCGAGGGATGCTTCCAGATATCAGCGATGGTACTCGTTTTTCGCTTGTAAGACACCTTCAACCACATCGAGGAAGCCGTTGAAACGAAATGGAGGAACCGTTGAGCTGAAAATGGTGTGATCCTAATTTCTCAGAACATATTAATTTTTCTGTGAGACGATGGGATTATTGTAGTTTCATTCTGAGTAATTTTGTATCAAAAGGTTAGGTTGCTCTGAACAAGAAGTGTTTTATTAATAAGCATTTTAGAGACACCATTAGCTAGGGGTCGGAGCATCTTTAATCTCTCATCTCAGGGTCATTCATTATGTGAGATTTGAGCGGTAGCTATCTTATTAATATCTTTTTTCTTCATACTTCTCTTTGTCATAGCTCTCCATAATTATAAGATTATTGATTAGAATTGCAGAATTGATTCTATTGGTGTCCCAAATGCTTTGGATTCAATGAAATTTCTATGGATGTATATGTTTTTTCTAATTTAAGTTTTATGGTCATTTTTATATTTTTATTTATGTTTTTTCTTTCTTTAATTTTATATTGTTGAATATTAATGTTTTTAAAATTAAAATTATCTTTTTTGGCATTTAAAATTAAAGATGTATATGTTTTTCTAATTTAGTTTATGGTAATTTATTATTTTATTTATGTTTTTCTTTCTTTAATTTATATTGTTGATATTAAGTTTTTAAAATTAAAATTATCTTTTTTGGCATTTAAAAATTAAACTTATTTGTAAGGATTTATTGTTAAAATATTTATCTTATTTATTACTTATATTTTTTATTTATTATATTTTTCTCTTAATAATATAATTTTTTAAATTAAAATATCTTGTGATATTTAAAATTAATTATCTTTTTTAATTTTTTCAATATTATAATTATTAATTTTAAATTTATTTTGTTAATATAAATTTATTTATTTATTTTAAAGAATAATAATAAATGTATTTATTTAATAGAATACTTAATAAACATAAACATAGTTAAAAAACAAAATTAATTTACCATAACCTCTAAAAGGGTATAATTAAAAGGGTCATCATCTTCGTAATTTGGGAGATTCTAATAAATACACAAATAACAATCCAGCATCATGGTGAACGGTTGTTTTCATACACAAAATTATATTACTCTGCATATTACGTACCTGCCTCGATCATATCACACATGCTTTTATATCTAAGGAGTGATATACGTTGTAAATGTTTTCTTAATTTTGCAATTAAATCTTCACTGTACGCATAGTCCTATCGTTAATTCATTTATACTTGCCGGCTGGCCCGTGGTTGGATGGCTGCCAGCTGCGAGGCCCTTTGTCCTCTGGTTGCCATATGTAGTTTGCAGCGCCGCTCGATCAAAGGGCTGAATTTGACGGCTCACTGGGATCTGGGTTGCTATGCTAATCAATTCGGTATTTTGTCCCTACTGCCGGGTCATTTGGCTTGGTCTGGTTTTTGGAATTCTGCTCTTCAAAACCTTGGCTTTCTCGACGTTATTCTCCTTCAGGCAACTCTTGCTCCTCCTGCTACGCACCGTGGAAGATTCTCCTAGAACTTCAATGATTTCAGGCATTCTTTCATGAGTTTTACATTTTTATTTCATGGTTGATTACGCTCTACAGGTAAAACTAATATTAGAAGGGTTTAATCGTTTTTGGTTCCAGACCTTCAGTTTTATTGCTGTGATTTGGATTTTCTTTACTGCATAACGTAACTAAATGTGGTACCTCATCGGTAGGCATTGCAACTACAACTACCTTCAATCCTATGAAGTAGTGGATAAGATGCTCCCAGTCTCTAAAATGGCAAGGTGATTAAACACATTTGTTTTCCCTTCACATTTGTGTTTTCCTACTTAACTGTTTAAATTTTTACAGTTAACAGATAATAATCACTTAATTTTTTACAGTTAATAGATAATAATCACTTACAGTTAACAGATAATTATCACAGATGCATATTTAACACTCTTCTTCAATCGAAAGACTAATTTACTATCTGATGAACCTCTCCACCCTTCGAATGAGATTTTTTTGGCTATTACCTCCAATACCCTCCCCCAAGCTCCTCTTTGTTTCTCAAACCAATTTCTCAAGGTAGCAGTTATGTTGCTTAAATCTCAGGACCCACTACTAATTTACTATCTGATGAACCTCTCCACCTTTCGAATGAGATTTTTGGTTATTACCTCCAATACTCTCCCCCCAAGCTCCTCTTTGTTTCTCAAACCAATTTCTCAAGGTAGAAGTTATGTTGCTTAAATCTCAGGACCCACAACTAATTTACTATCTGATGAACCTCTCCACCCTTCGAATGAGATTTTTGGCTATTACCTCCAATACTTTCCCCTAGGCTCCTCTTTGTTTCTCAAACCAATTTCTCAAGGTAGCAGTTATGTTGCTTAAACCTCAGGACCCTAAGTCCAACTTGCAAAATGATTCTTCCTCTAGTCCAACTTGCAAAATGATTCTTCCTCTAGGGAAGTCACTCGTAAGGGTTTTCCTAATGAACACTGGTTTAGCTCAAGGAATATTTCTTTGTTGTCATTTTTTTCCAACCGCCTTCCCTCATTTTTCCTTCCCTCTTGTAAGGGAAAAACAAGTAAGGGATAACTACTCCTAACTGATAACCCTTTGGTAAGGGATAACTACTCCTAACTGATAACCCTCTAGTGAAAAGAGAGTTATTGACGTTCATTAGTAATTCCTTATGTCTTTCTTAGAGCTAATATTTTTATAACTTAACTTAATTTATTATTCATAACTAATAACACCATACTAACCAAATTGTCTATCGGTTGAGTAAAAATAGGAAAATAACTAAAAGGTCTCGGAGTGTCACATCTTCCCCCCCCTTAGTAGAACACCGACCCCAGTGTTCAGTCTTCCATCTGTTCCTAGAATAATTTGGATACGCCTCAGGCATAAAATCTTTATCCTCCCAAGTGGCTTTTTATGGGCTGAAGTGTTTGCATTTCACTTTAACGTGGATGATAACTCGTTTCTGCGACATTACTTCTCTCTGATCGAGTATATGTAGAGGCTCGACCAGGAATTTTCCTTCTGGTACACATAAGCATCGTACACAAATAACAAATAGATTTTCCCAAGTTAAATACTTATTTATTTATTTTTATTTTGATTTTTACCTGAAGCTTTTGCTAATTTATGATGTGTCTAGGGTCATCCACATACTTTTTTAAAAGGGAAACATGGAATACATTATGAACCCGAATGTGGCTAAGTAGGGCTAATTAATAGGCCACTGGTCCTATTCGATCTAGAATCTGGAAAGGGCCACAGAATCGAGGGGCCAGTGTGGCACACTTTCCCCATCTCAATGTGCTTCTCCTGGGTTTAATTCGTACATACACATGCTTTCCTACCTAGAACACCCGGTAGGTTCTTTTTTTTTTTTTTTTCAGTATACGATTTTTTCCTATCTAGAGAGGCCTTCAAATTTTGTTGAACCTTTTTCATGGTTTCTTCCATTTCCTACAACATATCAAGTCCTAATATCATTTTGTTCTCAGGGTTGTTCCAATTTGTAGGGATTATACATTTCCTTCCAAATAGTAATTCAAAAGGACTCATTTTAAGCAATTCATGATAACCATTGCTGTAAGAAAATTCTACCAAATGTAGATACTCTTCCCATTTTCTGGGTTACTGCATCACATACATGCACAACATGTCCTCTACTACTTGGTTTACTCTTTCGGTTTGTCCATTGGTATGGGGATGATAAGCATTACTAAAGTGAATTTTCGTACCCAACCCGGTGAACAATGCTTTCCAAAACACATGTGTAAACTTAACATCCTGATCAGATATTATGACTCAAGGCATCCCATGCAGTGAAAAAATATCCTTCATAAATATAACTTCTATTTCGACTATTTGATATGTGGACTTGACAGGTATAAAATGAGCAGTCTTGCCCAGTTTGTCTACCAAAACCATAATCGAATCATTTTGCTTTTTTGTTTGAGGTAATCGAGTTATAAAATCTAAGGTTATTGTATCCCATTTCCATTCAGATGGGTAAGGGATGCAGTAACTAGCAGGATGCTGATGTTCAACATTAACTTGTTGACATTTGGCTAAATATTCAACACTGTCCTTCCTCATGCCAAGCCAATAGTAACTTTTCTTGACAGCAAAGAAGAGCGTTTGATAGCCTCGATGAGCAGCATAAGGGCACTTGTGAAATTCATAAATGTGATTCCTAAACATCAATACATTCTTAGAGTTAATACTATACTCTCGTCGCTCTGCCAAATTTTGTGCAAATTTTAATTGTTGCCAAAGATAGTCGTATTCAGGATCCATTTTAGTTGATCCCTTTAGTTTATGAGCAAAGTTGAATTCAATTTGACTAAATGAAATCTCGTAGATATGGTGCAGCTTCCTACTTAGTGCATCCACCATTCTGTTTTCTTTCCCCTTTAAATGTTTGATTTCAAAATCAAATTCGCTTAAGAATGCAGTCCATCGAGCTTGGCATGCAATTAAGGTGGGTTGGTTGAAGAAACTAGTTAAACTATTTTGGTCTGTCTTGAGCATAAATCTTTTCCCTAGTTGGTAGTGCTGCCATACCTTTAAAGCATGAACTACAACAGTTAACTCCAAATCGTAAGCAGAATAATTATGTTCATGCTATTTTAATTTACGAGATTCGTAAGAAATTATACTATCATCTGCATTAATACTCCACGTACACCTTCTTTGCATGCATCTGTGTAGATTATAAAGCCTTCTTCAGGATCTGCAATCTTTAATATGGGCACAGTGGTGAGTAAATGCTTTAAATTTAAAAAAAAAATTGACATTCTATGGATAATTTGAAACTGGTTCCCTTTTTCTGCAAGGAGGTAATTAGATAAGCAACTTTAGAAAACCCCATTATAAATCTCCTATAACAACCAGCAAGACCCATAAAGGAGCGTATGTCCACCACATTGGTTGGGACAGGCTAGTTCATGATGATCTTAGTTTTCTCTGGATCAACAGCTATACCGTTAGACAATATGACATTTCCTAGATACTGAATCTGATCCTTAAAGAAATCACACTTGTTGAATTTGGCGAAAAGATAGTTTTCTCTTAGAGTTTGTAACACTATCCGAAGGTGTTATTTATGTTCCTAAATACTTATGGAGTACGCTAGAATATCATCAATAAAGATAAGAATGAATTTATCTAGGTAAGCATGGAAAATTCCCTTCATCATACTCATGAATGTTGCTTGAGTGTTAGCGAGTCCGAATGGTAGGACTACAAACTCGTAATGGCAATAGCGTGTTCTAAATACAGTCTTGTAAATGTCTTCATCTTTAATTCGAATTTGATGATACCCTGATCTTAAATCAATCTTTGAAAATACACCTCTCTTTCAACTTGATCAAAGAGGTCATCAATTCGAGGTAAGAGATACTTATTCTTAAAGGTTAACTTGTTTAGTTGTCTAAAATATATGCATAAATGCAAAGTACCATCCTTCTTCTTTACGAACAATACTAGGTCTCCCTAAGGAGATACGCTGGGTCGAATCCTTAATGTAACAGCGCCTGGAGCTGTATTTTTAGCTCGGTTAGCTCAGGGACACTAATTCTTTAGGGGGCTTTGGAAACTAGGGTGGTTCCAGTGACCAATTCTATGGTAAATTCAAGTTTCCTCTTAGGTGGTAGTCTAAGAATATCTTATGGAAACACATCTTTAAACTCTTGCACCACCAGTGTTTTCTCCAAGACAGACAGTTTATCTTTGGACTTTGTATACTCTACTTGAACTGCATAGATTTGAAAACCTTTACGCATGCATCTTGCTAATTGGTGGGTTGTAATAGGTCGTAATTTGATTTCTCTCTTAACACCCTAGATTTCTATTCTGGTACCATAATTTGATGGAAAATCAATGGTTTTATCTTTACAGTTTACTAATTGCTATTGTCATTCCAATCAGTCCATACCTATCAGGACATCATAGGAACCTAATGGTAGTATATTTAAATCTATCTTAATTTTCTGTCCCACCAGTTTTATTTCATAGTCCTCTATTTTTGCACTAACTCTTCTTTTATCACCTGTGGCTAGTTGAACCAGCCATGGGTTCTTAAATTTTAAACTTTTTAGATGGCATAAATCAACTATTCTAGGATTGACATAGCTCAAATTGGCACTCAGATCTATTAAAATGGAAACAGGATGATCAGATATTTTACCTTCGAGTTCCACCTTCGAGGGTTGATAATATGCTTGGTGATCTTCCAATGTTGCGTTAATTTGGGGTATATTTCACACCATATCACCGACAATAAAAGCTTCATGAACATTTGCAATAGGTTCTTCTCTCCCTTGATGAGGGAAATTCTTGTAGTAATGTAGTTCCGCACAACCCCAACACTGCAAGGGAGGTTTAGGAATCTCACTCTTCCAGCTTACTTGATGCTTCATTTTGTTTTATTTCATTCTAAGGTTTGTACCTTTGTTGATTTCTGTTAGTGGATCCATTTCGCCCTTTTCATCCCAGATATCTGGTACTCGCATTTTTCATGTTCTTATTATTGGCAAAAAAAAAATTCCCTTTTTTACTTGGCCAATTTTTATTAACCTCACCTTTCTACTTCATTTGATGGTAACAGGTTTGAGCCTTTTGGGCTGCTTTGTTCATTGTTTTTAGATTATCAAACTCTAATTTCTCCTTCATGAAGGCAAGTAAGCTGCTGACAAAGCGTTGGACTTTAGCCTTTTCCTCACGGATGTAGGGAACATATCTTAATAGTGAGGTGAAATTGGCTATAAATTCATCCATAGGCTATTGTCCTAGTTTCAAGTCATGAAAGTCCTTTTATTCATTGTCATAAAACTACTCAGTCAAATATCTATCATTGAAATGCTTCTGAAATTGTTCCCAGGTGACCTCCTTCTCATTGATTTCCTTGACTGTTTTGATTTCTTCCCACCACAGGGTGGCCTTGCCTTACCACTGATAAATAGATAAGCTTGTTGTCAAATTTTCATCATATTCATATATTTGAAAATATGTATTCATATTAATTAAGTAGGCCTCTGCCGCTTCTTTGGTCTCACCATTATATATTAGTGGTTTGATCTTTTTGAACTCCCCTTGGATTTCCATCTTCTTCCTTTCAATCTCTTCTTATCAGAGACATTATCAGATTCTTCTTCAGTACCGGTTTGTTCCCCTTCATACTCCTGACATTCCTCTTGATATCTACGTGATTCAGTCATGTTCTCTTCTCCTTGACTAGGGTCTAGATTCCTCTCATTCTGCCTATCTAATAGACTTTTCATGATCTTCTCTTGTTCCAAACATAATATTTCTTTATCAACTCACAGACTCTGCATTTCTTCTCGTAACTACTGGAATATTTCTAGTAAAGCTGCATTGGTACTGGGATTTTCTTCTCCCAACTATACCCATACCTCTGGGTTACGACATGCAGTTCTACTGGAAGGGGTGGATCCTACTTCTTGTCTGCTATTGCGTCCACTGCTCCTTTGTGTATCATAATTGTTTGTTATTTCTATGCTCATTTACTCAGGCCTTAGTTTAGTAACCTGAGGGCTCTGATACCAACTGTAACACCTCCTTAATAAACATAAATGTAGAAAAAAAAAAATTTACCATAACCTATAAAAGGGTCATCATCCTCGTAATTTGGAAGATTCTAATAAATACACAAGTGTTAACATAAACATCATGGTGAATGTGTGTTTTCATACATAAGGCTATATTACTTTGCAGATTACAATGTACCTGCCAGGATCATATCACATATAATTTTACCGTACGCATAGTGCTATCATTAATTCCTTTACACATGCTGGCTGGCCTGTGGTTGGATGGTCGCCAGTTGCCAAGCCCCTTGTCCTTTGGTTGCTAGTTGTAGTTTGCAACACTGTACGATCGAAGGGCCAAAATCGACAGCCCACTGGGATCTAGGTTGCTATGCTAACGGATTTAGTATGTTGTCCTTACTCCCTGATCATTTTGCTTGGTTTGGTTCTTGGAATTCTGATCCGCGAAACCTTGGCTTTGTGGGTGTTATTCTCCTTCAAGCAACTCTTACTTCTCCTGTTATGCACTATGGAAGATTTGTCTGGAACTTCAACGATTTCAGTCTTTTTTGCCATGAGTTTTACATTGTTGCTTCATGGCTAATTATGCTCTAAAGGTAAGACTAATATTAGAAGGGCTCAATCGTTTTTGGTTCCAGGACTTTAGTTTTATTGCGGTGATTTGAATTTTCTTTACTGCATAACTTAACTAAATGGGGTACCTCATCTATAAGCATTGCGACTACTATTACCTTCAATCCTATGAATTCGTGGTTAATATGCTCCCAGTGTTTGAGATGTTAAGGTGACTAAACACATTTTTTTCCCTTCAACTGTTACGATTACATGTTCTACCATGTTGTTTAACCCTTTCGGCACTTTGATGCAGGGTAGCTTCTACCCACAAGGATTTTGGTGCGCATGCCGAGGCCCTGAATACTGATTATCAAAGGTTCCAGTCTTCTTTACAGTGTTGTTAAACAGGTATGAACACCTTTCTTGAGGTTTGACTGTCTTGGTTTGCTTGCATGTAAGATTTTGAGCTCTATACATGAGGGTCTTCTTTCAGACTCAAATTTTTGGGTTATAAACCCTTGTTTGTATTATGAGGCGGTTTCATAAGGTGGCGGACTTCATTATTCTTCTCTTTTTTTTAGATGGTTCTACTAACCTAGGGTTTGCTTGACCTCATGGTTGTATTGACAATTTGAGTTATTTGTTAATATATATATATACAGTTATATATTCACTCTGTCTTTCTGTTACATTTATTAGAAACAATGAATGTGTTTATTTGTTAGTGTATAGAGTTACTTAATAACTTTTGTCTTTACATTACATTCATTAGAAAAAATGAATACATTCATATAGGCCAGCTTGTAACTCTACCTGGCATACGTTTAGATTATCTACCATTCTTTACCCAAGTTAACCTTACCAGAACTTCGTCACTTAGGATCCACCTCGGACTGGCCGACAAGGTTAATCTGGAAGGTGACTTGACTATGTTAAACCCCTTGTTTTTTATATATAATTTCTTGTTCATCTTTTGAATTCATTGTAATTATAGATTTGGTTTCATTTTAAATGTTCTCAAAAGACTCGTTAACTGACATTCCTTCTTCAATTACTCCGTCCACTCGAGGGAAAACTATGCGGCTATGTGCACTTGTATAGGTAGTTTCTCATAAGATATTATAGGCATGCATAACTCTTAAAGTTCTCTTATTCACAATGGCTGGTTTTCTCAGATTACATGTTTAATGATCTATTTTACAAAATGTATTTGACATATTACTTTCCAGTAGAATAATCTTGTTGTGAGGATAGTGATTGGCTACATAGACTTCTGATTACACCCACTATTTTCCTGTAGGTAGGCTTATATTTTACATTCCTTTCTAAAAATGGTCGCGTATCCAAATTGTCTCCTATACATCTATACTTATATAAAATTCCTTGTTTCAGTTAAATCATATTTCCTTTGAGAAAATAGTTTTAATAAGTACAAAATGTTTAATTCTAAAAGCATAGTACTAGGTCTAGATAATAGATGCTTTTCCATCCTACATTATTTAAAAACCTCTGTTAGACTATAAAAACTTTGTAATCATGAATTGAAATACGTTACCCATGTTAGTTGTAACTAAGTAATTACAACCAAGTAACTATTTCCAATTAAATGTTAACTTTCTCAATCCATTCACTTCATACTACATACAAATAATATAACAATACGCAATAATCACATAATAATCACATATGCATATTTAACACTTATCTTCCACCGAAAGAGGAATTTATTGTCTGATGAACCTCTCCACCCTTCCAATGAGAGTTTTGGCTATTAGGTCCAATAATCTCCCCCCCAAGCTCCTCTTTGTTCATTGGACCAATTTCTCAAGGCAACAGTTCTATTGCTTAGGCCTCAGGACCCCAAGTCCAACATGCAAAATGATTCTTCCTCCAGAGTAGTCACTCTTAAGGGTTTTCCTACTAAACACTAATTCAGCTCAAGAAATCTTTCTTTCCCTTGATTTTTTCCAACCCACTTCCCTCCTTTCTCCCTTCGCTCTTGTAAGGGAAAAACAAGTAAGGGATAACTCCTAACTGATAATTGTCTAGTGGAAAGAGGGTTACTGAGGTTCATCACTAATTCATTAGGTATTTCTTAGAGCCAGTGATAATATTTTTACAACTTAACTTAATTTATTATTCATAACTAATGACACCATGCTAACCAAATTAACCAAATTGTTTATCATTTTATTCAACCGTAAAAATAAAAATAAAAATAAAAAATTCCAAAATAACTAAAAAAAATCTAACAATGTCACAAAGTAATTTCCTATATAAAGTTTTCATTATTTCACAAAGTAAAACAAGAATTTCATAAATATTACAAGAGAAAGAAATGCCACACCACTAAAACTAAATTCTTTCAACATATAGAAAACTTCATATTATAATTTTACAAACTTCTATGTTAACAAAATAATTTATTTCAAAATAAAAATACATAAATTTGAAAGTTACCTAATAAAAGTTTAAGTGTATCCAAAGAAATAGGTTCAAATTTTAATATTAAAAAAGTTTAATATTAAAACTAAATTCTTTCAACATATAGAAAACTTCATATTATAATTTTACAAACTTCTATGTTAACAAAATAATTTATTTCAAAATAAAAATACATAAATTTGAAAGTTACCTAATAAAAGTTTAAGTGTATCCAAAGAAATAGGTTCAAATTTTAATATTAAAAAAGTTTAATATTAAATTCATATAATATATAAAAAGTGAATTTAAATATCTTATAATTAAATGATAAAATTGATTGTTATTATTTATTTATTTATTTTATTTAATTGGAGATAATTGATTATCATAAATTAATGGAAACTTAATGTTTGGTAAATATTATATAATTTATTAAAATTAATTAATTTAAAATTAAAATAATAATAACAATTATGTGATGTTCACTAATATTAATATGGTTTATTAGATTTTAACAAAGTAAAAGAATAATTGAGATTCTTTAATATTTTATTTCTATGATAAAAAAGAATGGAGAGAAGCATTCCCATGTCACTATTATAAGCCAAGTAATCCAAGAAAATGTGTTTATAATCTTCAACCTTCTTAGTATCACAAAGATGACACATTCTTTCATTCCAAGGAGTTTTGAGAATTGACCAATGTTGATTTTCACTCTAAAGCTCATGAGAATTAGTTCTTATCTTCACAATGTTCATTTTCTTCTTAGCATTTTTCAAAAAAATCTCCAATTACCAGCATTGGGGTCGATCATCTCCTTGTAATAAATTAGCTTCCTTTTTCTTTCTAACTCCTTATCGTCCCACAACTTATCCTTAAATTTGGAAGTAACAATACTACTAATTTTATCATTTTTCTCCAAGATGATCTATTTTTTTATCCCCCAATGTTCGAGCCAAGGCTGGACATCCTTATGCTAGCCTTGCTTGAGTTGGAGGTGGGGGTTTAGCTAGAGTTATAAGTAGTTTTCGGGAACCTCGAGGATTCCATGTTGTAAAACATCTTCTTGTACATTAGATACCTAGGCATAATAATGCTTTCAGTGGGGGAAATGCTAGCTCCAATCAAAATGATAGGGTAGATAATATTTCCTT
This sequence comes from Pinus taeda, assembly GCA_000404065.3. Classification (NCBI taxonomy): domain Eukaryota; kingdom Viridiplantae; phylum Streptophyta; class Pinopsida; order Pinales; family Pinaceae; genus Pinus; species Pinus taeda. Next base: position 52,641 of record APFE030252700.1, on the reverse strand, counting down.
TAATATTGAGGTTGTGGGTTATACATTTCTTTTGGATCAACTCAATCTTTCTCCATGATTCTCTAGATATATTGCAACCACAAACCTCACATCCATATAATATAATAGGGGTGAAGAAATTCTCAAAGAGGAATTTTTTTTACTCCATACCCAAAGATTTGTCAACTAACACTTGTTTTCAAGGTCATAATAAGATTTCCAACCTCCTATTATCCTTTTTTCAATGCTATAATTCTTTTTTTCAATGTTATAATTCTAGTCGAGCTGATGATGAATGGAAATACCTAAATTTGTATGAAGAAACTTTCTCCATGTGATTTTTATCACAAAGGAAATTATCATTGTTGATATTTTTGGATTTAATTATCATGACTTTACTCTTGCTTGTATTAAAAGTCATACCCATCTTGGAGTAGTAATCATGGAGGATTCTAATTTTCTTGTTGATATCATCATGCCTTCTCAAAAGAAGAACAATATCATTGGCATAAATGGGAAGAGTAATGACCATACCAGTGGGCTTGCAGCCATCACATCATGTAGCTTTCTCCTCTAGCTTATAAATGTGAATGAAAAAAAGGCTAGGGATAGTAAACCCTTGCATAAATTTGATATTGCATTTAATTTCTCTAGACCAACTCTCTGTGATCTTAAGCTTGGAAATAACATTCTCGTATAGCCTAGTCATAGCAACCCTCAACCCGAGAGGAGTCATTCTCTCTTCAATTATCTACCACAACTTATCTTGAGGAACCGTGTCCAAGGTTTTCCTAAATTATACAAAACAACAAAAGAGTTCAATTTCATTATTACAACATTCCTTGGAAATGATCTTAAGAGTGAGAAGATGGTCAATAGTTGAGTGATGTCTCAAAAAACTAGCTTTCCCTTTAGCTCTTTTACCATGGCTTTCAAGCGAGAGGTTAATTTTATTTTCCAAAATTAACACTTATAGTTTAGCTAAAATGTGGTCGGCCATAATAGTCTTATAGTTAGAGGGAACATTTTTATACCCGCTTTTAAAGATAGGCATAATAAAGCTTTGAGTCCAAGGGTTAGGGAAGCCATGTTTTAGTGTCAAATTAAAGAGTTTGTAATATATAATATATATATATACTTTATTATTATATATATATATATATTGAGAGATTGTGGATGTTGTAATATAATGCTCCTTTCTTTTCCTTTCTCATTATTGACTTTAATTTTTTCTATGTTCCATTTTGCTAATCATATATATATAGATTTATGTTTTAAATTATTTATGTTTCGAAATTATAATCTAATTTTATTTTTATTTTTATGTTTGTGACTAGCAGAATCCGTAATGTGTTGACTCTCCTACTTGCGTCACACGGGTTCAATCCCCAACAACTACCACTATAACCTCCAGGTGCAACCGTACTACCCCTAAGCATATCACACATCTAAATCGAGGTTTGAACCTATGCCTACATAGTAGCATAAATTTTGTAGCAGTATGTTCGCTGGCCAACAAGTCAAACCCGTA
>APFE030252700.1:37371-50908 GCA_000404065.3 Pinus taeda | reverse complement strand
ATTTAATTTTTTATATCTATTTTAATATCTTAATCCAATTTTTATTAGTAATGCTCGTTTTAGTTTGATCGGTTTTTAGTAACATTTTTTGTTTCAATTTGAATCATTAGTAATTTGACACATCTATTTACGATATTTTCTAATTATTTCACATTTACCCTTATTCTATCATTAATACATTGAAAATTTAATTTAATCCTTCATTTTAATAATCCAATTCGTTAATTCTAATATTACGATTTTATTGATTAATAAAATAATTATTAATTATGGTAATTTTAAACCTACTTTTCCCATTTAGTAAATTAATCTAATCATCTTCATTCAATTCCTTATCGAGTTTGACTTATTCTTTTTTTAATAAAATAAATTATTAATTAATGGGAATATTTTAAACTTACTTTTCCGATTAAGCTAATCATCTTCATTCAATTCATTTTAAACTTACTTTTACTATTTAGTAAATTAATCTAATCATATTAATTCAATTCTTTATCGAGTAAATTAATTACGCTGTAAGGCGTTTCCCTCTGAAATGAACTTCCCTAAAATCTACTTATCATCCCTGTGTGCCATTAGATTATGTGTTAGACGATTAGAGTATTGTTAATCGTTTGATTAAAGGAAGGTAGTTGAATGGTTGTAACTATTCATCACGGCAACCGTCGCAGGGTTTGGAATGAGCCTGCACTGGGAAGCTGAAGTGATAAAGTTATTTCACAGAGCAATGGGTGTCCAGATCGATCTCCCCAGTGGATATTGCAACTCCAACCAGACTTATTACAACAGTCGAAAACCAGTGGATTTTCCCCAAGACGAATTCCTAGATCTCCCCATCTATGTCTCCTCGCTTCGCCACAATGGCTACATAGCCCTCATTGACTCTGCCATTGGGGAAACCACCACATTTCCCCAACTATGACAGAGCGTAAAGTCACTTGCCGCTGGTTTATCCGGCCTTGACATCAGAAATTCCGACGTTGTACTCATCCTCTCGTTGAATTCAATCTATTTCCCCATTATCTGCATGGCTGTCTTGTCCATTGTCATCTGTTTGGTGTGTTTTTGTTCTCTGAGAGGTGGAGACTGCCAGGCAACACATTCTGAGACCTTGTTTACTCAGGACTTGGAGCTTTTTACTGGGTTCCAGCAACAACCCTTCTTTAAGCACTACTAGTAACAGACGAAGATTTATTAGATCCAGCGGCATGGCTAATTTCATTAAGACAGCCAGTAACAAAGCATGCAGCAGGGCCAATGGCAGAGGCAGGGGTAGGAGTTTCAGTTGACCTAGTGGAAAATTTCAGAATCAGTAGAAGTGTTAAGGTTTCGTAATCCTCCATCATGATGCTGTTAAATTTCAAGTAAGTGATATCTCCCATTTTGGTTGCTAGTATTTGGGTATCACTAACTCTGAATAACCCTATCTGTTTACATAAAGGGAGAAATAAGAGCAATGGGGTTGTTGGATAAGCAGTGTAACGGTACTCTCACAGACCCTCGCCCTGAGAATGGCCTCGGTAAACTCAACAGGGAAGGGAAGGTCTGTTTCATCACATATCTTCATTCATCCCTTCATTTGCATTCTACCCAGTTGCTTACTTTACTTTGGGACTTTCAAGGCCAAGGCTGGAAGTGTTATTATTTTCTTTAACTATATTGTCAGGGATTACTGTGGATGGAGGTAATGCAAATGTAGCTGTTGATCAATACCATCATTACAAGGTATTATTATCTGCAAATCTAAGAACAATAAATGTCACTAGGACAACCTATATGCAGTGGCTACTTGTAAGCCATCCTCAAGCTTTATGTGCATGTCCAACCCCATTATTGTTGTTTTCATACTAATGTATCAATAGTTAAACTCCTAGATGATTTGGGTATAAACTTGATGCAAAATTTCATGTGGGTTTTGAAGGAGGATATTGATCTAATGTCTGCGATGGGAGTAGATGCCTATAGATTTTTAATCTCATGGCCTAGGCTTATTCCTGGTATATTTCTGTTTGAGCTCTAACCACATGTTTAATCCTGAGAATTTAGTAAACACTTCCTTGAAGGCAAGATGCCCTAGTCTTCATTGTAATCTTTACTTCTTTTGGTTAATTGTGTCATATATGGTTTCTTTCCTGAACATGTCGAAATTACTTGGTCTTTTATTTTGTCAATGGCACACCTACATTATTCGCTTTACTCTAATATAGTCTATGAGCTATCATATCAAGGATTTTTCTTATCAACGATGCTATGCTATCTTAGTTATCTTAGTGGTACCATTAATTGCGAGTTCTAACTACCGATTCCCAAATACCTTGAAAATACCTTGGTTAGGATCAATATTTACTGGTAATTGACCTTCGGTTCTGAATTTCGCCGAGCGATTATTCACTGAAATGTAGTTGAAAGTGAAACAACAAACTTCAGTCTAAAACTTGCCAAAAAGTCTCTTGCTATTCGACCAGATTTCTCCTTTGAGTTTCCAAACATTTGGCAAGTAATGCCAATCCAAGTCAAACTACTGTGATAATTAGATTTTGGCAGTCATCTCTATTCCAAGTCCAACTACATTATTAATTAGATAGCCTGAGTTTCCAAACATTTGGCAAGTAATGCCAGTCCAACTCAAACTACAGTGATAATTAGATTTTAGCAGTCATCTCTATTCCAAGTCCAACTGCATTAGTAATTAGATAGCCTAGAAATGTGGGCTTCATATATTGCAAAATCAGGGCTAATGGGTCTTTTTGTCTGCTCATATAATATAATTGTAGAATTGAATTCCTTGGTATTAGTTTAAACTAACACAGAAAACTAAAAAGCATAAGGCCCCAACCTTGCCGAATGACTGGATTGGCTGCATTATTAAGCTATGTTTTTGAAGTAACTGATATTGCGCCTGTTGCGCCTGCCCAAAGGCAAGATGAAGGCATATAAACTAATATACAAACCATAAAAAGCGTAGATGCAACCAATATCTATAGAAATATGTTATCAGAACACATTCATAGAATGATAATGAATGTTTAGGTAGTGAATTTGTCAGCAACTTTGTCTAAATGTAATGCCCTAACATTGCATTTTTTTTTAAATCTAAATTACTTATGTATTAATATTGTAAAAAAAGTTACAAACAATATTAGGTGTGGTTTGCCATAATAAAAAACCAGGTCATACCTTCCTGCCAGCTAGCATAGGACCATTCTGAGCATACACAATAGTATATGTGTGCTGACAAAACAAAAGGCCAAGTAATGTCCACATGTTCTGAAAGGAAACCAAAAATTCAAGAGCTAACAAAAAGAAGTAAAGACTGCACTGAAAATCAGGGCATCTTGCCTTCAAGGGCTGGCCTGCAAGGATGGACCAACTTGTTCATTGGTCATTTTGGCTTTCCCTTTGCCTAGAGGTGTTCATGCAGGCTCCTCATCAATCATGACCGGATTGGAGCTGGAAACGATATTTCCAGTTTTACAGCCCTGTTAGGCCATTGAACTCAACGAGTTGGCATTTTGACTCTTTTGGAAAATGAAACTTTTATTAAAGCCGCCAAGCCTTGAACTACAAGCCTCTGAACTCAAATAGTTGGCATCTTGGCTCCTGTCATGAAGAAAAACTTCATAGCTCTTCTTGTTTGCTAAAATTTCAAAAATGTGCAGTGTTTCTAATCTGTCTAGTTTGCTTCTGCATCTTGGATATCACTGCAGAAGCTCTTACATGGTTTGTTTGTGTTTGTGTGATTAGAATTAAAAACAAAAAACATGATTACTGTTTGTACCTTGTGTCTGCTGTCCTCGAAGGGGTCTGATATAGGATTAAATCACCCACCATGCCCTGGGTGCATAATAGAAAAGTGGAAACCCCCCTCAAAGCTGGAAGTTCAAAAAGTTGCCTGCTGGGCTTTGTTTCTAATTTTGGAGGGTAGATACTATGAGTTTTTGGTGGTATGAGTGAATAGAATTTGTAAATCATATACTATTACTCTCATACTGAATGGCTCTGCTATTGATTATCCGAATGATATTGGCAAGCAGCCTGGTTTGAATTGTTACCCTAGTGATTTGGTCAAACCCATACCCTGGGATCTGTTATGTTCATTAATAATTCCCATGATTCTTGTATGATGCCTATATCAAGTCCATATTACAGGAGCATGCACACTAAACTAGAGGAAAGCCATGAAAGGCATAGGGTAATATCATATAATGAAAAGTATGCTTCAGACAGTAAGATATATTTAAGACATCATATTAGACAGAAGAATATATTTAAGAGTTTGTATTGCTTGTAGAGTGAAGAAATTATTGGTGTTGGGCTAAGAGTTTTCTTCCATCCCTAATACATAGAATTTGGTTTTTCCTCTTCCCCTCCTTCTCCCTTTGTATCTTCATCTATACATCTATTGCAGTGGCCACTACATAAATTCTCCCAGAATTGTTATGCTTGTGGTTTTATTTTCTGCGTGCATAATAATATAAGGTCTTGTTTAAATTTTTTGCAATATATTCTTCCTCTTTCTTCTTTGTATCTATATCCAAGCACTGTGCCATATCTTCAACCTAGGCCAGCACTATTTCAATTCCATGCCATCGATGAACAATTTCATTTTCCTTTTTTCCATGAGGATACAACTATATTGTAGCGACCCTTGAGCCATCTTGAAATCGGTGAACAATTCGATTTTCCATTTTACCACGAGGATACAACTATATTGTAGTGACCCCTGAGCCATCTTGAAATTGCTAGAGTAGACTTTTAAGGTTTTAGTTCTTATGGTTATTAATCGATACTACAAAAGGATTATTGTGTTTGATAAGTTTATTAAGCTGTTTGGTAATGGCACCTCTTGTAGCTCAATGTTTTTTGCCAATTGGTTGGCACATTAAAAATTCAGTTGAATTAGTTTATTGCATTAAGGTGGTTTGTTTCCAAAGTGGATTGTTAGTGGTTGAGTTCTGTCTGTTAATTGATTGCTCCATTGAACCTGTTGCCATTCCATGTTTGTTATTTCAATTCAGTTCAAATTGGGACATTTTCCTTTTATATGAACTATGTATTGTTTTTGAAGCATGTTAAATAAATCAGCAATAAAAAATTTGGACTCTACCGTATATCTCCCTTTTCAGATTATCCATGCCTTCCACTAAGAGATGAAGTTTATATTTATGTCTGCAGCTCCTCTTGTCAGTGGAAAAAGGCTATAGAAATATGTTTACGATAAGATCGCAAATGAAATACATGAAGGGCCTTACTGTCTTGGTTACATTCATACCTCTGTTCAAAGGAGTGAAAAAAGACCCGGCGTGTCTACTTTGTGGTTGATCTATGAAGAATTTCCTCTGGCTTTCAAGGAAACGCTTCAGGTGGTGTATTTCCTACATCCAGGGCTTCAGTCAAGACTTTTTTTTGCAACCCTTGGCTATTTCTTCTTGAGTGCAGGGTGAGTATTAAGTTGAGTTTTCATTTTGATTCAAATAATTCATTAGAACTAATTATTGCATATGTGCTCATGCAGTTTTTGATGTGTTATGCAGTTTTTACTAGAAACGGAAGTATGTAAATCGTCTAGAATTTATCTGGGATTACATTAGGAAGGGATAGATTGAGATTCCTGATTTTGTATATGACCATGATGATCAACTGGAAGACAGACCTTTGATGGACTATGGTGTTGAAACATGATTACTATTTGTACCTTGTGTATGTTGTCCTCAAAGGGGTCTGATATAGGATTAAATCACCCACCATGCCCTGGGTGCATAATAGATAAGTGGAAACCCTCCCCTCAAAGCTGGAAGTTCAAAAAGTTGCTTTCTGGCCTTTGTTTTTAATTTTGGAGGGTAGATACTATGATTTTTTGGTGGCTATGAGTGAATAGAATTTGTAAAACATATACTATTACTCTCATACTGAATGGCTTTGCTATTGATTATCTGAATGATACTCGCAAGCAGCCTAGTTTGAATTGTTACCCTAGTGATTTGGTCAAACCCATACCTTGGGATCTGTTATGTTCATTAATAATTCCCATGATTCTTGTATGATGCCTATATCAAGTCCATCTTGCAGGAGCATGCACACTAAACTAGAGGAAAGCCATGAAAGGCATAGGGTAAGATCATATTATGAAAAGTATGCTTCAGACAGTAGGATATATTTAAGACATCATATTGGATAGAAAATATATTTAAGAGTTCGTATTGGTTGTAGGGTGAAGAAATTATTGCCAGAGTAGACTTTTAAGGTTTTAGTATTTATGGTTATTAATCGATACTACAAAAGGATTATTGTGTTTGATAAGTTTATTAAGCTATTTGGTAATGGCACCTCTTGTAGCTCAATGTTTTTTACCAATTGGTTGGCACATTAAAAATTCAGTCGAATTAGTTTATTGCATTAAGGTGGTTTGTTTCCAAAGTGGATTGTTAGTGGTTCAGTTCTGTTTGTTAATTGATTGCTCCATTGAACCTGTTGCCATTCCATGTTTGTTATTTCAATTCAGTTCAGATTGGGATGTTTTCCTTTTATATGAGCTATGTATTGTTTTTGAAGCATATTAAACAAATCAGCAATAAAAGTTTGGACTCTACCATATATCTCCCTTTTCAGATTATCCATGCCTTCCACTAAGAGATGAAGTTTATATTTATGTCTGCAGCTCCTCTTGTCACTGGACAAAGGCTATAGAAATATGTTTACGATAAGATCTCAAATGAAATACCTGAAGCGCCTTACTGTCTTGTTTACATTCATACCTCTGTTCAAAGGAGTGAAAACTTCCCCGGCATGTCTACTTTGTGGTTGATCTATGAAGAACTTCCTTCGTCTTTTAAGGAAAGGCTTTAGGTGGTGTATTTCCTACATCCAGGGCTTCAGTTAAGATTTTTTTTGCAACCCTTGGTCGTTTCTTCTTGAGTGCAGGGTGAGTATTAAGCTGAGTTTGCATTTTGATTCAAATAATTCATTAGAACTAATTGTTGCAGATGTGCTCATGCAGTTTTTGATGTGTTATTCGGTTTATACTGGAAAATGATGTATGTAAATCATCTAGAATTTATCTGGGATTACATTAGGAAGGGACAGATTGAGATTCCCGATTTTGTGTATGACCATGATGATCAACTAGAAGACAGACCTTTGATGGACTATGGTGTTGAAACATGATTACTGTTTGTACCATGTGTCTACTATCCTCGAAGGGGTCTGATATAGGATTAAATCACCCACCATGCCCTAGGTGCATAATAGAGAAGTGGAAAGCCTCCCCTTAAAGCTGGAAGTTCAAAAATTTGCCTGCTGGGCTTTGTTTCTAATTTTGGAGGGTAGATACTATGATTTTTTGGTGGCTATGAGTGAACAACATTTGTAAATCATATACTATTACTCTCATACTGAATGGATCTGATATTGATTATCTGAATGATACTAGCAAGCAACCTAGTTTGAATTGTTACCCTAGTGATTTGGTCAAACCCATACCCTAGGATCTATTATGTTCGTTAATAATTCCCATGATTCTTGTATGATGCCTATATCAAGTCCATCTTGTAGGAGCATGTGCACTAAACTAGAGGAAAGCCATGAAAGGCATAGGGTAAGATCATATTATGAAAAGTATGATTTAGACAGTAAGATATATTTAAGACATCATATCAGACAGAAAATATATTTAAGAGTTCATATTGCTTGTAGAGTGAAGAAATTATTGGTGTTGGGCTAAGAGTTTTCTTCCATATCTAATACATAGAATTTGGTTTTTCATCTTCCCCTCTTTCTCTCTTTGTATCTTCATCTATACATCTATTACAGTGGCCACTGCATAAATTCTCCCAGAATTGTTATGCTTGTGGTTTTATTTTTTGCGTGCATAATAATATAAGGTCTTGTTTAACATTTTTGCAATATATTCTTCCTCTTTCTTCTTAGTATCTATATCCAAGCAATATGCCATATCTTCAACATACGCCAGCACTATTTCAATTCCATGGCATCGATGAACAATTTCATTTTCCATTTTTCCATGAGGATACAAATATATTGTAGTGACCCTTGAGCCATCTTGAAATCGATGAAAAATTCGATTTTCCATTTTACCATGAGGATACAACTATGTTGTAGTGACCCCTGAGCCATCTTCAAATTGCCAGAGTGAACTTTTAAGGTTTTAGTTTTTATGGTTATTAATCGATGCTACAAAAGGATTATTGTGTTTGATAAGTTTATTAAGCTGTCTGGTAATGGCACCTCTTGTAGCTCAAAGTTTTTTACCAATTGGTTGGCACATTAAAAATTTAGTCAAATTAGTTTATTGCATTAAGGTGGTTTGTTTCCAAAGTCGATTGTTAGTGGTTGAGTTCTGTCTGTTAACTGATTTCTCCATTGAACCTGTTGCCATTCCATGTTTGTTATTTCAATTCAGTTCAGATTGAGATATTTTCCTTTTATATGAGCTATGTATTGTTTTTGAAGCATGTTAAATAAATCAACGATAAAAAATTGGACTCTACTAGATATCTCCCTTTTGAGATTATCCATGCCTTCCACTAAGAAATGAAGTTTATATTTATGTCTGCAGCTCCTCTTGTTAGTGGAAAAAGGCTACAGAAATATGTTTACGATAAGATCTCAAATGAAATACCTGAAGGGCCTTACTATCTTGTTTACATTCATACCTCTGTTCAAAGGAGTGAAAACTGCCTCGGCATGTCTACTTTGTGGTTGATATATGAAGAACTTCCTTCATCTTTTAAGGAAAGGCTTCAGGTGGTGTATTTCCTACATCCAGGGCTTCAGTCAAGACTGTTTTTTGCAACCCTTGGCCATTTCTTCTTGAGTGCAGGGTGAGTATTAAGCTGAGTTTACATTTTGATTCAAATAATTCATTAGAACTAATTGTTGCAGATGTGCTCATGCAGGTTTTGATGTGTTATACAGTTTATACTAGAAACTGAGGTATGTAAATCATCTAGAATTTATCTATGATTACATTAGGAAGGGGCAGATTGAGATTCTTGATTTTGTGTATGACCATGATGATTAACTGGAAGAAAGACCTTTAATGGACTATGGTGTTGAAACATGATTACTGTTTGTACCTTGTGTATACTGTCCTTGAAGGGGTCTAATATAGGATTAAATAACCCACCATGCCCTATGTGCATAATAGAGAAATGGAAAGCCTCGCCTCAAAGCTGGAAGTTCAAAAGGTTGCCTACTGGGCTTTGTTTCTAATTTTGGAGGGTAGATACTATGATTTTTTGGTGGCTATGAGTGAACAACATTTGTAAATCATATACTATTACTCTCATACTAAATGGCTCTGCTATTGATTATCTGAATGACACTGGCAAGCAGCCTAGTTTGAATTGTTACCCTAGTGATTTTGTCAAACCCATACCCTGGGATCTGTTATGTTCATTAATAATTCCCATGATTCTTGTATGATGCCTATATCAAGTCCATCTTGCAGGAGCATGTGCACTAAACTAGAGGAAATCCATGAATGGCATAAGGTAAGATCATATTATGAAAAGTATGCTTCAATTAGTAGGATATATTTAAGACATCATATCGGACATAAAATATATTTAAGAGTTCGTATTGCTTGTAGAGTGAAGAAATTATTGGTGTTGGGCTAAGAGTTTTCTTCCATCTCTAATACATAGAATTTGGTTTTTCCTCTTCCCCTCTTTCTCCCTTTGTATCTTCATCTATACATCTATTGCAGTGGCCACTGCATAAATTCTCCCAGAATTTTTATGCTTGTGGTTTTATTTTCTGTGTGCATAATAATACAAGGTCTTGTTTAACATTTTTTCAATATATTCTTCCTCTTTCTTCTTTCTATCTATATCCAAGCACTGTGCCATATCTTCAACCTACGCCAGCACTATTTCAATTCCATGGCGTCGATGAAAACTTTCATTTTCCATTTTTCCATGAGGATACAAATATATTGTAGTGACCCTTGAGACATTTTGAAATCGATTAACAATTCAATTTTCCATTTTACCACAAGGATACAAATATATTGTAGTGACCCCTGAGCCATCTTGAAATTGCCAGAGTAGACTTTTAAGGTTTTAGTTTTTATGGTTATTAATCAATACTACAAAAGGATTATTGTGTTTGATAAGTTTATTAAGCTGTCTGGTAATGGCACCTCTTCTAGCTCAATGTTTTTTTACCAATTGGTTGGCACATTAAAAATTCAGCCGAATTAGTTTATTGCATTAAGGTGGTTTGTTTCCAATGTGGATTGTTAGTGGTTGAGTTCTGTCTGTTAACTGATTGCTCCATTGAACCTATTGCCATTCCATGTTTGCTATTTAAATTCAGTTCAGATTGGGATGTTTTCCTTTTATATGAACTATGTATTGTTTTTGAAACATGTTAAACAAATCAACAATAAAAATTTGGACTCTACCATATATCTCCCTTTTCAGATTATCCACGCCTTCCACTAAGGGATGAAGTTTATATTTATGTCTGCAGCTCCCCTTGTGGGCTAAAAAAATATGTTTATGATAAGATCTCAAATGAAATACCTGAAGGGCCTTATTGTCTTGTTTACATTCATACCTCTGTTCAAAGGAGTGAAAACTACCTCGGTGTGTCGACTTTGTGGTTGATCTATGAATAACTTCCTCCGACTTTTAAGGAAAGGCTTTAGGTGGTGTATTTCCTACATTCAGGGCTTCAGTCAAGACTGTTTTTTGCAACCCTTGGTCATTTCTTCTTGAGTGCAGGTTGATTGTTAAGCTGAGTTTGCATTTTGATTCAAATAATTCATTAGAACTAATTGTTGCAGATGTGCTCATGTAGTTTTTGATGTGTTATGCAGTTTATACTGGAAACTGAAGTATGTAAATCATCTAGAATTTATCTGGGATTACATTAGGAAGGGACAGATTGAGATTCCTGATTTTGTGTATGACCATGATGATCAACTGGAAGACATACCTTTGATGGACTATGCTATTGAAATAGATCCCTTTCAAGTTTATGACATGGCTGCCATTGGATCATCTGATTCTTGATACTCCTTGAGATGGGCCTCCTAGGCACTGTGCAAACTTTATCCATCAATTATGGCCATTTGTTGTAAAACATTTTATTTTCATGCTTTTCCTTCTGTATGCAAATGTGAGTGATCCCTTTCCAAGTGACTTCCCTTGACAGGAGACTGTGTTCTTGAGAGAAGGCACTTTCTTGTTTTTCTATTGCAGTTTAGTTATCCAAAAACCTTGTGCTATAAAATTATGCCATTCCGCATTGGGTGTACATATATGTAAATAGTCAAACCTGAAAACATGGCAACATGTAGTTACTATGCTTTAGTAGTTCATCTTGCTGAAGGTGTTTATGGAAAAAAGGGTGTGTAGTGCAAAAGCATGGTCTAGATTATTGTCATTGGAAAGAAAATCTACTTTTTGTGTTAAAACTTGGCTTTCAAAAGTTTCAAAAGCATGCCTAGCACGCATTGTCCGCATGGTTTTTGCCTCAAAGCTAGCCAATTTCCACTACTTGACTGAAGAACTAGTATTATAGTCAAATTTGTATTTTGACTGTTGAATTAACTTTTGATGTACCTTCTATGTCGAATAATATATCCTGTCATGAAGAAAAACTTCATAACTCTTCTTGTTTGCTAAAATTTCAAAAATGTGCAGTGTTTATAATATGTTTGGTCTTCTTCTGCATCTTGGATATCATTGCAGAAGCTCTTACATGGTTTGTTTGTGTTTGTGTGATCAAAAAAAAAAAAAAAAAACATGATTAACCAACTGTTCTGGACAGACATATTTATAATGGCTTGAAAATGAATTAGGTGCTTTCCCTTCTCTGAAAAAATCTTCTTGAATGATAATGATAAGTTTACTTGGACAATGTTCAGTTATCTAAGTAAAAATCCTTTTTGAATGAAAAATAGGTTACTTGGACTATGTGGATTTTGGTCCCATCAAATCATGAAGTTTGTTTTTATGTTCATGGATCTTTTCTCAACCATCATCAACTTTACAACATCGGATCAGTAAATTTTTCCCAATTCAGATTCTAGAGCATGAATATTGGGCTTGAGAGGCAAACACACCTCTTAGCTCACCAAATTTAGCTGAAACAATATTGCCAGTTTGTTCTTACTGTATCACACCTGGGCTATATCATTATGTCTGTATGGTCAATCTTCATGTCTGTGCAAGACAACTGGATGATGCACATGCCGTTATTAAAAATATTCACTTAAAAATTGATTTTGGGGTGTGGGGAGCCTTGCTTAGTGCCTGCAGGATTTAGAGATGGTAGCAGGGAGGATTGTACAGTAAAATTTATATGTTCCATCACCAGAATATGGCTGAGCTTAAATGGTGGGGTGTGTGGAGCCTTGCTCAGTCCCTGTAGGATTCAGAGATGGTAGCAGGGAGGATTGTACAATAAAATTTATATGTTCCATCACCAGAATATGGCTGAGCTTAAATGGTGCAATTTGTAAATGAAATGAATTAAAGAGGCAGTAGTAGCTGCATGAGTTGTAAAGCAATTTTTTCAAAGACTATGGTCCAATACACTGCGAACAATGATCAGGTGTAGCATTTTGGAGCCACTCCAAAATAAAGCAAATCATCAGAATTCTAATAAATGTTAATATTATTGGATGTTTTAGTAAAGTCTTAATGATGTGTAATTCAATCAAACATAACACAGTCATTTCTCAATCAAAAATGTATTTATTCCTAAAATAAACTACAATCTACAATTCATGAAAACTTCCCTTACCTCATTATTCAAAGCTAGAAAACCCAATTCCACATACAGAGTTAAGGAAAAATAACCTAATCATGCATCAATCTCATCTCCATACAAGCTTTTCAAGGAAGTAGAAGTACAATGTCTAAATTCACCTCTTGATTTGGTGTCATAAGTTAACTAGGGGAACCTCCCCTCATCGGCTATTATATTAAGCTTGTCAATTACATATCTTTCATACTCTTACATGATGTGGCTTCAACATTGAATTCAAGCTTCAAGCTTCCTGCAAATCTTTTCTCCGCATTGTAAATCCATTTTGATAATTCTCTGGATCGCATATACCATAATGAACTAGTCCCTTGTCCCACTTGTGACTTGTAATACATTCAAAATAATCTTTTAGCCTACTATTAAAAGGTCTCTTGCCAAAGTTCAAAATTAGATGAGGGCTGAAGGTTGGAAAAATTCATAGCCTTGTCAATTTTGTTCATTATGCTTTGTGGTTTTCTTTGGTAAACTTGAAATGTGGCTTAGAGTTCACAATCAGAGGAGGACTGAAGGTTGGAAAAATTCATAGCCGCATCAATTTTGTTCATTATGCTTTGGGTTTTGCGTTAAAATCTCCATAGTATTCATGGGATGCATAGCTATAACAATCATCAGATTAGAATGTTTGCAAGAGATCAGGAGACCCATATCTACAATTATATTCCAAGAAGAGGAGGTAGTAGTAGATTCTAAATAAATTAGAAATGCAACAACATAAATGTTTGCAACAAATTTAGAG
>APFE030252700.1:0-25542 GCA_000404065.3 Pinus taeda | reverse complement strand
TCACAAAAACCTTTATTGTGGAATGTGATGCTTTAGGAAATGGAATTGGTGCTGTTTTATTGCAAGATGAAAGAGCTATTACTTTTGAAAGTCGTCCAATCAAGGGAAAGTTTTTACACAAAGCTATTTATGAGAAGGAAATGTTGGCAATACTCCATGCACTTAAGAAATGGCGACCCTACCTAATGGGAAGACACTTCAAGGTAAAAACGGATCAGGATAGCCTTAAATACTTTTTAGAACAAATATTATCCTCTGAAGAGCAACAAAAGTGGGTCACAAAGATGTTGGGTTATGACTTTGAAATCATCTACAAAAAAGGGAAGCAAAATGTGGTGGAAGATGCACTCTCAAGAAAGGATGAGGATGTGGAAGCATTGTTGTGCGACATTTCTATTATCCAACCAGATTGGATAAATAAATAAAGGGAGGAATGAAAGAATGACAAAGAAGTGTGGGCACTTATTTGAAAGTTACAATAAGATTCCAGTACGTCTAATGCATTTAGCTGGCAAAATGATTCATTATGGTACAAAGATCGCTTATACCTCTGTAAGAATTCCCAGCTAAAACGAAAGATTCTTATGGAATTGCACACTTCTCCCTTAGGAGGGCACTCAGGATTTTTGAAAACTTACCACAGGGTTAAGAAGGATTTTTTTTTGGGATGGTCGTAATTTAGATATTCAAAATTTTGTGGCAGAATTTTTGGTTTGCCAACAAAATAAAGTTGAAACAATTAAGACACTGGGTCTATTACAACCTTTATCCATTCCAAGCCAACGTTCGGAGGAGGTTTCAATGGATTTTATCACAAGTTTACCCAAGTCTGAGAGAAAGAGTGTCATCATGGTGGTAGTTGACAGAATTACCAAGTATGCACACTTTTGTGCATTATCACATCCATTTAAAGCTAGTACAGTTTCCACTGCATTTATGGAAACAATTCAAAAACTACATGGAAACCCAAAGATTATTGTAAGTGATAGAGATCCCATTTTCACTGGAAATTTTTGGACAGAATTATTTTCTTGTCTTGGTTCTCAGTTAGCTCATAGCTGATCTTATCATCCTCAATCTGATGGGCAAACTGAGATAGTAAACAAATGTTTGGAAGAATATCTTCGTTGCTTTGTATATGATAAACAGACACAATGGGTCAAATGGTTTCCTCTGTCTGAATGGTGGTATAACACTTCCTTCCATACAACAACAAAAATGACCCCATTTATGGCACTTTATGGATATCAGCCACCATCCATCGCATCATATTTAAGAGAAAGTTCTAAGGTTCAAGCAGTGGAACATCACATCGAACATCAACAACAAGTCCTCCAACTCTTAAAGGATAACCTCATGTTGGCACAGAATAGAATGAGACAATAGGCAGATCAACATCGCAGTGAAAAAAGTTTTGATGTAGGTGATTGGGTATTCCTACGGCTACATACATATAAGCAAATGTCCCTCAAGAAAGCTAAGAAGGATAATAAATTATCACCAAAGTATTATGGTCCATAAAAGGTGTTGCAAAAGATTGGTACTCTGGCATACAAATTGGAGCTTCCTGCAACTTCTTGATTGCACCCAGTTTTCCATGTTTCATGTTTAAAGAAGTTTATAGGCGACAAGCTCACAATTCAAACAATATTTCCAGAACTTGACGAGGAAGGAAAAATTATATTGGAACCGGAAGCAGTGACAGAAACAAGAACTTGATAGCTATGAAATCAATCAATTCCAGAGTATCTTATCAAGTGGAAGAACTTATCTGCTGAAGATTCCACATGGGAGGATGAGAATTTTATATAGAAGCACCCATAACTACTCAAGCGTTGAGGACAACATTTTTTTGAAGGAGAGGGGCATGTTGGGTCCCTATAATACTAGTGATTACCCCATTACTATTGTAGTTGTATCTCTTATTAATATTGTTGTGCCCATATTATTCCCATATTGTTATTACTGTGTCCCATAGAATCCCTCTATTGTTATTTTTGTGGCTTTATATTATTATTGTTAGGTTGGCTGAGTTATATTGTGATTCCTTAGACTCCTATATATAGAAAGGAGGTTTTGTCATTCGTATCATCCAATAATTGTTTATTTATGTAATGTAAAGGAGGTTTCCCCCTCGAAGAGGCTGAATTGTAAGGCGTTGATCTATCTTTTCTATCTTTTTCTTGAGCTGGTTTCATAACATTCTCTATCTTCATACTCTCGGACACGAGATCACCATCGCCAAACACAACAATTTACCCCTCTTATCATCGAAGTTGATTCAACTATAGAAACGTAGGTCAGTAAGAAATTTCAACAAGGAATGAACGCGGCAAAGGTGTTTGACAATTGGCACCTAAAAAAAAATCTTGCAAAGAATAAAAGACAATCTATAAATCATAGAAGGGCTTCACTTCCAATCAATCAGAAGAGAAGGAAGAAAATTGGTGGATAGGTTGTCTTACTAAGGCACAACAGGTAACCTCCAGTTGTGATCAAGGTCATGGAATGACCTAGAATACGGTGATCTTCATCAAGATTGCAAAGTCATAAATCCTAAGAACAACCGAAAAAACGAACATCAACCATTCAAAGATCACAAGTCACATCAATGACGGTTTAAAAAGTTTGGAGTTGTTGATGCCTCGAAAATTGCTGCAACAACATCGGGAAAAACCACCCAGTCCGAACCTTAATGCATCTCCTTTTTCATTTGGTGTGGTGGCTCCGACTGGAAATAATGAGACCATTTTCCTAGTGATGAATAAAACGGGGATGGATAAATGAGTGGTTTTCTAATAAAATGGTAATGGATGAATGATTTAATCTAAAAGTAAAAATATGAATAACTATCCTATCCCGAGAAATTTCTATTTAAAGTGTAACGTTCGATAATCTTTATTCACAAACAAGCATATAGATGACTCTATTTGATAAAAAAAGACATTCATTCATATAATAATTACTTTGTTCAAATAGTTGAACAAAGTAATCAATAAAACATTATTACACTTATCTTTTATATATCACTTATACATATATGACTAAAAGAATAACATCCCTTAAACATCCAATAGTGAAAAATATAAGGAGTGCTGTTGAAAACACATACATATATTCAATGATAGCAAGAGTAATCAAATAACGATTCACATAAAAGAATGAAACTAGATCATAGATAATAGTACCATATGTGTTGTAAATCATTCTCGATATCAATCGCAATTTGAATTCCTTTTTTCAACTAAGAGATACTTTCATATCAAGGCAATAGTGCACATCCCATAAAAGCTTCTTCGTTAGAATTTGGAATAATGGCCCAGTATTTATAAAAAATATACCGGAAGCACAATAGTGTAACTTCCAGGTTTTAGTCTTACACAAAAACTCAGGACCCTTTCTAAATGCATGAAAGGGTCTGTAAGTACTAATTAAACTAACTAACTACAAAAATAAAATGCTATTTAATTGGTACAACTAAATCTTGAATATCTTCTCCACATCAGGTTTGTTGGTAGTCGGCAGCATGATTCATCATTTCGGCTGTTCTCCCCTTGATCTAAGTTGGCAGATCGCAAGCATCGGTTCTAGTTCTGGAGGGAGGCTGAGACGAAAATGGAGTTGAGCTGAGTATGTGGCATCGTGTATTTCTGGGATAATACAACCGATCGCATCGGTTAAACACTAGAGGGTGACCCTCTGACTGTATGGTTTTACTAAGAAAAACCAATAGGTATCCCAAGTTAAACTTTGGATGCCTGCGATTAACCTTCCATTCTTCTCCATCTCTTGATTGCATGCTTGCTCCAATGTCTTAGCTGACAAAAATTTACCTGGGGTACATTATGAAATCATATTAGATAGATAGAGAGTGTTATTGATTAACTCGATTAAGTTACTTGTAGATAATCTACATCTAAAATCCTCTCTCTTTACTTTCATCAGCTGTGATTACCATTCTAAGAACAAGATCTTCTTGTGTGATTCTAGAATTTTGGGTAGATTTGTTGCCTGCCCCTCATTGGTATCTTGCCAAGCAAGAAAATTTGTCAGGGTCTCATCACCCTGCTCCAAACCTTGTCTAGCATCAACTGATTATCAACTATTGATGCTGTTATATCACAAAGGGGCTCAACTAGAGAAATGTTATGACATAACAGTCTTAACTGTGTCACCAATGCCTTGTTAATTTGTAGCACTTCGGCTCTGAAATCGACAGGTTGTGGAAGACTCTTGAACTTCTCTATTTGAAGTGATAGCTGAGCGATTTGCTCATCTTTCCTTTTCGCCATTAGTTCATTCATCGTCTTTAACCTTGCCAATGCTTCTGATAATTATTTCTTCTTTTGTATTGCGCTTGAGTCTATTCTCTATTTTTCTTCAAGCAACTGCTTATTTAATTGATTGTTTAATTGCTGTTGTGTTGATAATTATTGTTCCAACTGTTCAAATTTCTGTTGTGCTTCAGACAGCTATGTTTGCAGCAAAATAATTGCTTGGTCCTTCTCTTTAAGTAGATTACTCACTTCCGATTCCTTGTCCATAGTAGTTGCCGAATAAGCTCCGACATACTGAGAAAGCTTCATAGGTCATCAAAAGGGTCAAACTCTTCTTTCCAAACTAGATTCGTTGTCTCTGTTTGTTTTGGAAACATGGAAGGTTGATCGAGTCTTCTCCTTTTCCGCTGTCTTTTCACTATAGCCCTGTGTTTTGGACTGTAAAAGACATCTAATAGAGGTATGTCCTCCACCTGCAAAATGATTTGATGAGAGGGATCTTTTGGAATTATTTCTAAATCCATGCTAGGGGGTAGGCCGCTAGTTCCTTCATTCGGAACCTTTGTTGACACTGTATCCTATGTATCTGTTGCCTTGGGTGTATTGACACCTTTTGAACCTTCCAGATTGCTTATAATGGAGTCAAATTGTTGCCATTCTTGGAGTAGTTTAGGATCAATCTAGGTATCCACATTGACATTTTCGCTGCCCTTATCCTGCTCCTTTTTCTGCTCTTCCTCGTGCTCTTTCTCCTATACTTTCTCGTGCTCTTTTTCTTTATCTTTCTCGAGAATCTTTGATGCAACAGGAGGTTTGTCAATGAGTTGTTGTTCAGGCTCGCTTGATTGTGTTGTCGGGGCAGTAGCTAATAAATCTAGAGGCAGAGTTTGCAACCTCTGTTCTCTAAGCTTATTGAATTCTACTAGCCCTTCATCGTTATATCTCATTTTGGCCAGTGCTTAGACCTGGAATAATGACTCTGCCGAAGAAAATAAGTCATCAAAATCATCTTCCTTATGATCAAACCTTGTGAGTTTGGCCTGTTCAAGCACATTGTAAACAACTTTCCTTGGGTCGAATTGCCTATTAGGAATGGTAGCAAGGTTTAGCATGTTTATTTTCTCTGCTTCCTTCTCCGCATGCTTGTAGTCGTGCAAAGTATAAACATCGCATATTAGAGGAAAAGTAGGCCAAGCCTACTTTTTTGAAATCCTCAGAGTCTTGGATGTTCCTATGGAAGTAATTTGACAGGCTAATTATCGGGCTAACAGCTTGTCGGGTATGTACAGAGGAAGGACATGAGGCCTGGCAAGGCTACCAAAAACCCTTATGTATGTGAACTTATCCTCCCCAAACCAGTTTCCTAGAGTGGTTAGGTCAATCTCTGCTTGTGAAGAAATCTTCGAGGCAGGCTTGTCAAAAATGGCACGGTGAATAGGCAACATAAAACCATTACTAATTTGATACAGATGGTCCTTATAGTGTGCTTTCCACAGCTTTTGGTGATAAATGTGAATTGGCATGGGGTCTTGTGGAGTTCATCTCCACCCCAGTACAAGAAATTCAGAGTTGAAACAAAGAGTATCTAAAATATAAGCACTAAAATAAAATGGAGGAATAGACCTATCGGTCACGCGAGTTTTATTTCTAAACTCAAGAATAGCAGTGGCTAATTTATCTGACAATATATTTCCCCAATCCATTATCTCACTGTTAACTGCCGCTTCCATTAAAGGAACCATTTCAATTTTGAATTTTGCAGAATCATGTAATCCCCAAATCCTACACATCATTGCCTCGGCGTAACAGTAAGGAGAACATAATGAATCTATAGAGTACTTACTTGAAGATTCATGTTTGTGCCTTGTGGGGTTCTGTCTCCATTCCCGAATTGGGGCCGATTCAGTTTCATTCTCACTTGTGGACTTCTCCAGAAATTCTTTATTGTATTTCTTTTGTGGTTCAGACAAGTGATACATTTTTCTTAAATTATCAGGTTGGAACGAGTCGGAGACTCTTCCGTCGACTGTGCAGAATGTTCTATTCATAACAGGGATTTCCTCTACTGCCCATCGCACTAGATCTGTATATGGAAGAATTTTTTCTCGAGCTGCTATTCGGTGTAGATATGAGTCAGCTAAGTCCTTCAGGGAAGCCTCTGACTTTCTAGTTGAATCTGCAGTAGCTTGCACTGATACCGTTTCAGGCTCTTTAGCTTCAATTATATTATATATGCTTTGCTAGCTTGTGTTGCCGAGGCCAAGACAAGTAGTGTCTGAAATCAATCCCTTCTTGCTTGGTCCTGGATCAGTGGTAGATTGCCATGTTACCGTGGGAGTTGATGCTGCCACAAATATCTTGGATTTTTTCCCCATTTGGCTTGAATTTGTTGCTTTGGCGGAGCTCTGTGCAAGGAATAAAATGAATGTAATACAGAGAATAAGTGGTGCGAGCCAATATGAAAGAGTTATATCAATTAACGAATAATGATAGATTAAAATAATAATGCCACAGATATAATCTCAGGGGAGATCTTGGCATAACTGCTTCAGTAATTGGCCACTTTAACTGGTCAATCATTTTAAATACCCATCATATCGTTTATATGCCGAATGATTCATTCAAGCATGGCTTGAGTTTTTTGGTGGATAATCACAAGTAAATTGCTATCGGGAATGGGAAGGCTTTTAATAATAATCTAAAATAATGCATGCAAGCCTTTTCAATCTATTTTGAAACTCGCACCTTGCTTTATCAGATCGCAATCGGAGAAATGCTTGGGTAGTAATATTTATGTCATTACAAAATCCCCGATCCCCGATGGCGATACACCTTATTGCATCAGGAAGTTTTAAAGGTGTCTTTAACGTGTGGTTCGCTACATCCCCCGATAGCTGATAGCGATATCGCATAAGAGAAAAGTGGGAGGGCCTTTTGTGATACTTTCTTGCCTTTCCCGATAACCGATAGTTATTCACTTTTCGGATCGGGGTAAACCAATGGGTCTTTGTATTATGTTTCCCTTGTTGTTGCGATATGCGATCTTGTGATCGCTTTATCGCAATAATAAAGAATTATATATTTATTTCATAAGAGCGATTCATATTTGTTCAAAAGGTTTATAATATATCGTTTCCTTTGGACCTTTTGATGAATGATGAGTTGATACCAATTTTATTCACACATCTATATTTAAAAGGGACCCATTTCATATTATGGTTAAAAAGAAAAGTTCTATGAAATGGGGGGTTGTTGTATAGCACAACAATTGGCGATTCACTAGGAGGAACAGTTATCTCTGAAAAATGTTGAAATACTTAAACTTTCTTTATATAGAAATCTTATCTAAGAGGAGAATTCTAATATAACTAGGTATAGATAAATTCTAAATCTAATAATAGCTATTTTTGCTATTTCCTTCTCTTGTTAAAATTAAATACATTCTAAGTTTTAAATTAGCCTTAATTGGTTGATAATGATAAAACAAAGAACCTTTCCAACTTAGCTTTATAATGACTCCTTTGTCATAGGTAGAGCCTCTGCTGCCAGCAAACATTTATAGTCTCGAAAGGGATACCTTTTAACCATTTAATCATCCATTATCCCATCCATTTCAGAGTATAGTTAAAAGAATGAATCGAAAAATATGCCTTCATATTTTATATCTCTTTTTCTTTTTTCTTATTTTGCAAGATAAGAAGCCATTATCCTGGTTTGGTGGCCAGCTATTTGACAATGGCATTCACTGGTTGTAATTTAACTGAACAAGCTCGCTCGTAATGAGACCCCTTGGCTTATAATTATAAGCCATTACCCTGTTTTGGTATGCAGTATTGGTAATGTCAGTTGAATTATTCCCCAATGATCATGGTAAGTAGGATTGTAATAAGACCCCTTATCTTTTATATCAAATATATTTTAGAATTACACTTTGAGTAATCGTAAACTTTGATGAATGGGATGGACAATTTTCTCCTTAAGAGAGCATGGATGACAGGGTAAGAGTTGAAGATGCTAAGATTGAATCAGTTTCTATTTTTATATTGATAACCATTTTTTGCCCATTTGAAAACATTAAAATGATTTATAGTACTTCTAAATCTCGAGAAGATTTCACAAAAATAAAATGGGGTTTCAGAATCTAAATATACCTAATTTCCTGGAAACTTTCCTTTTGTTTAAGGTTTCCATTTTAAAAGTAAATATCAAAATTTCTTTTGAGCAACTTTTTCAATATAGCAAAGGCCAATGGAAGATATCTTACAACTTTATTTTCCAATAATCCTAAAAACTGTGAACACAAATTTTGCTGAAAATTGAATATTTACAAAAGGAGAAGGGGTTACCTCTTCAATTGAAGATTTTTTTCACGATAAGGCCATTAACAGGAAGATAATATCCCTTACCTGATAGATCTTGCAATATGAAAGTAGAATGGCCTATCTTCTCATTGATTTGAAATGGTCCGAGCCACATTTTCTGGAACTTAGTACGTTTTCCTTTATCTTCATGGGCTTTGTCCCATTTCAGAACTAGATCACCAACTTGTAATTGTTTTGAATAGGATGAAGTTGAATTAAAAGGTGACTTGATAATTTACTGATGTTTTGCATGTATAATTCTGGCCTTTTCCCTTTCTTCTTCTAATTTTAAAATTTGATCATGTCTTAGTTGAATAGAAGATGGAGGACTTTCTTCAATAAACTGCACTAGGGTTAGAGATGGAAGTAATAAATTGGTTGGTAGGACTGCTTCCTTCCCATATACAAGATTAAATGGAGAAGTATCTATGAAGCCTTCTGTGTTATTCTGTCAGCCCATAGTGCAAATATCAAAGATATATGCCAATTTTTATGATTATGCTCAATAGTTCGCTTAATGATTTTGACGAGATTTTTATTGGTGGATTCTGCTAAACCATTACCTTGGGGATAGTAATTCACAGAATATTTCAATTTAAACCCTCTTTTGATAGCGAACTCAAACATAGAATTTCCAGAGAAATAAGATGCATTATCGAAAACAAGAGCTTTTGGGACACCAAACCTGGTAATAATGAATTGACCTATAAATTCTATAATTACTTCAGAGTTTGTTGTCTTCAGAGGAATTGCTTCAACCCACTTAGTAAAGTAATCAGTAGCAGTAAGGATATACTTATGTTGTTTGGATGACTGTGGAGTGATTTCCCCAATGATATCCAATCCCCATTGCTCGAAAGGTTGTTCAATGTTGACTGGTTGCAAAGGGAAAGCTGGTTTTCTTTGTCTTCCACTGGAGATTTGACAACTTCGGCATTTCCTTACGTATTCGTGAGTATTTTTGAATAGGGTGGGCCAATAATATCCAGCATGAATGATTTTGTGGGCTATTGTATCAGCTCCAAAATGTCCTCCTGCTGGTTCGTCATGTAGCTCCTGCAAAACTTTTTGCGCTTCAGGTTTTTCTAGGCGTCTTAATAAAATTGAATCATAATTCTGCCTAGAAAGCACATCATCTACAATTATGAAGTTTTTCGATTTTAATCTAATGGCACATTTGTTTTTATAGGAAAGAGTAGAAGGTGCGTATCCATTTTTCAAATATAAGATCAAATCTGCATATTGTGATTCAGGATCTGTGATACTTATCTGATTGATTTCTTCAGTGTGTTATGTACCTTTTGATTCTTGAATATTGGATGCTCCTGCTAATAACTTGCAAAAACATTGGCCTCTGACAATCTTTGCTGACTTGATTTCTAAGTCATATTCTTGTAATGCTGTGACCCAATTTGCCCTTTTTTCTCCTAGTTCCCTTTGAATTAGTAATTGTCTTACTGCTAAAAAAGTAACTATAACTTTTGTGTGAGGTTTTAAAAGGAAGGGTCTATAGTGTTTGACAGCTTTGTACACAGCAAAGGCTTGCTTTTCAACTTTTGAATAATTAAGTTCAGCACCTTGAAGATTTGAATTGTAAAATGAAATTGGTGCCTCCAAGTTTTGATTGTTAATCTGAGTCAGCACTGCTGCATAAGACAAGGTGGATGCGAGAGTATACAGTATGAAATGATTTGAAAAATTGGGAGTGCTTAAAGCAAGGGCATTAATTATTGATCGTTTGATAGAATCAAATGCCTCTTTTTCTGCAGATCCCCATCTAAACAACAAATTTTTCTTAATCATTGTTTGTAATGGTAAAATAATCTGGGAAAAATCTGAAACGAATCTTTTAACAAAGTTAATTTGATACAAAAATAACTACATGGATTTTTTGTTATGAGGGAATGGAATATCAGAAATCTCTTTAATTTTATCTGGATCAATATAAATACAATCTTTGGAAACAATGAAGCCCAAGAGCTTTCCTTGATTAAGAACAAAAGAAGATTTTTTTGGATTGAGCGAGATACCATACCTTCTGCAGCATTCAAAGATTTGTTTTAAATCATGTAAATGATTAGAACTTTTCTTAGAAAATATAGTAATATCATATAAATAGACAACTATTGTTTTATTGATCAATCCTCTAAATGCTATATCCATCGTTGTTTGGAATGTAGCTCCTGCATTGATAAGTCCAAAAGGCATTTTTTGGTAAACATAAGTTCCCCATTTAGCTCTGAATGTAGTTTTAAGCCTGTCATCAGGATGGACCAAAATCTGGTTATACCCTGAAAAACCATCTAAAAAGGACATTAATTCAAAACCAGCTACTGAATGGAGTATCTGCTCCATGGTAGGCAAAGGGAAGTTGTCTTTTTGGCTTGATTTATTAAGATTTCTGAAATCTATGCAAATCCTGATGTCACCATTTTTCTTTCTAACAGGCACTATATTGGAGACCCAGTTTGAATGTCGGACAAGAAAATGATCTTAGCCTTCAAGAGTTTATTTAGTTCGGTTTTTATTTGACTCTCTAGTTTAGGATGGATTTTCCTTAACTTCTGTTGGATTGGTGTTTGTTCAGAAAGCATTGGAATAATATGTTGAATGCTTGATGCATCGTATGTTTTTAAATCATCATATTTCCAAGCGAAGACATATTTATTTATTTGTAATAACCTAATGAATGATGTTCTTTCTTCCAAAGAAAGTCCTGATCCCAAATTGATGTTTTGAGGGTTTTCCTCAGTACCCAGGTTTATCAATTCAAATCTTAAAGTGGAAATTTGGAGCTTTGAATTGGTCACCTATTTAAACCTGTCTTTAATATCATAGAGATCTTCTAGCTTAACCACTAGTTTTGGTATTGAGTTTTCTTCCTGTTTTTCCTTCCTTTGAAGGTCATGATCACTTTCATCAATGATTTGATCATCGTAGGACTTGTCGAAAGTAAAGAAATTTAAAACGTCTTCGTCATGATTGAACACTTGCCAATTGGTGACGTTGTCGGGAATTGATGGTCTAAAAATTAACTCTACTGAAAATCTGTCTGGGCTGTAATCTTTGGAAGGTAGGAGTTTAGAAGCAACATTATCTAGCAAGTCTGTTGCTGCATTCTGGGATCTAGGGATAGGAGAAATATTGAATGCTAAAAATTGAGATATGAGTTCCTGCACCAAAGACTGATAGTGTTTGAGATGACTAGAAAGACAATGAATTGTATTTCTAACTTGTTTTATGACAATTTCAGAATCACCAAACACTTTCAAATATTGAACTTTAAGACCAATAGATTTATATAGTCCTTAGACTAAGGCCTCATATTTAGCTGTATTATTTGTGCATTCAAATTCCAATCTACATGA
Source organism: Pinus taeda (assembly GCA_000404065.3). NCBI lineage: Eukaryota > Viridiplantae > Streptophyta > Pinopsida > Pinales > Pinaceae > Pinus > Pinus taeda. The sequence goes on along the minus strand of APFE030252700.1, from coordinate 13,536 downwards.
TAACATAGTTTTTTCTCCTTTAGGGCTAACTAAAATACACCTTGCTCTTCCACCTTCACTGGATTTAGACCCATCAAGGTATAGTGAACAAAATAAAGAATTATCAATAATTTTATTTACAGTTTTCTCAGCAATATTGACACATCTTGATCTATCAGTTTGTGAAAAAATTTCAATTTGGGATGTGAAATTATTCATTGAGAAAGGAGATGGTTGGGCAGTGAAATTGCCAAAGAATGATTCGGAAGAGTAATTCCCCAAAATATTATTATTAAATGCTATTGGTTGATTCTCCTATTCAAATTCAGTGACGGTATGGGTCATATGTTTCTCTCAATCGATTTTGATTTGATTTGGCTTTCCTTTATAGGGTAGCCACATATGGGACCAATCGGTAGAAATATAACTGTGGAGTTTCTCAGACCAATCCCTACTCAATATTAAACCATAAAATTCAGGTATATCGGCAATTAAAATATCAATTCTCTGAACCACTCGTGGATCAGCTGATAACTTGATAGTTACAGAGTTTATTTCCCCTAAAACCTGGACCTTGGTCCTCTCCAACTGTACAATATGAATTGCAGACTTTTGGGGTTCAATGTTCAGTTTGGAACAAACTGAAGCTGGCATTATGTTAGAGGATGCCCCTGAGTCAATCAAACAGTTGTGTAGATTTCGATTATAGATCTGATAGGTCAAGAGGAAAGGGGGAGTATGGGAATTTGATCTGTCTCCGATTAAAATTGTATCAGTAGCTTCAATTCTACTAGAAGGTGGTTGAAATGAATCATTTGTAGCTTTAGAGATCATAGCACTAGGAAGAGGTGAAGAAGGTACTGCATTTAGTTCCTTAAGAAGTAATTTTTGTTGTTGTTTGAGTTTGCTAAGTTCAAACATAGTAATGTTTGCCTTTGTCTTCTTCATATAATCAATAATATTGTAATCCATTGAATCCGATACTACCAATGTCTTAGATGTTGAAGGTATATTTGGGGATGATGGTTTATTTTGGGATGTTGTTGCCACCGATTTCTTTGTGGGTACCTTTTCTTTTGTAGTAGTGGTACCTACACTCCTTTTCTTTGAAATTGACTGAACAGGTTCAGGAGTACCTTTACTCCTGGTAGTCACAGGAAAATCTTCTTGTTCATTTTCTGTATCGGAGTTGGGTAAAATGAAGTCCCACATTCCATGGCAAATGACAACTTCCTCTTCTTCGGGTTCGTCGGATGGTAAGACTGCTTCATCTTCTTGTTCCTCTTCAGGGTCTGAGTCTGCATTAGATATAACATTTGGTGGCTTTGACTCAGGTTTCTTAAAATTTCTAAATGGCTTCTTTGTTGAAGTTTCTGCTACTTATTTTTTGATTTGAACCATTTCATTTGACATTGTTTTGAGGACCTTTTGTAGATCCTCCATATCATATGGATCTTTAGGGGTTTTCTTCTTTGAATCATCTTTAAAAGAAACTTTTTTGGATTTTCTATCTTCAAGAGCAACTTTCTTTTCTAAAGCAATAATGCGTTTCTCTACAACAAGTGCTTCTTTCATGTTTTCAGCTAAAGTTGGTTTTACAGCTCTATCTACAAAAATGGCTATATTTGAAGTTAGGGTTGTTATATACCACTCGCTTTTGATTTGCTCACTTGGCTTGGAATCAGTTGGAATCTTATTCAAGAGTTTATTGAATCAGGAGTTGAATTCCTTGATAAGTTCTCTATATTCTATCCTAAGATTCGAAATATCATTAATTAATGTCGCTAAAGATCTATCATCGCCATATTTAGTGAGGAATTGCTCAAAAATGTTCCAACTGGTAATGGATCCAGAGGGTAGGGGAAAATACCAAGACCCAGTTGATCCTTGTAAAGTATTAGGGAAAAGCCTAACGACAACATCTTCTTCTGTTACTCCTTTTATATTAACTAATAACATGAAATTGTTAATATGTTCTTTGGCTAATGTTCTAGCATCTGGATTAAATTTTGACAACCATTTCTCAGGATAATCAGGTAATGGATGTAATGGTGCAGGCATAGTGACTGCACCAAGGCTATTCCATGGATTCAGAGCCATCTTAGAACTAATAACAATTGATATTGTTGATGAAATTCCAGGTGTTTTGGGGAGGAGTTGGTAATGAAGATTGAATAGGTTGGGATGTTGAAGTTGGTGATCCCTGCTGAACAACAATTTGTAATGGAAGAGTGGATCGTTGACTTCACACTAGAGAAGATGAAATGGAGGTTGATGAAGAAAAGGTCTCACTGTCAGATCCTTCAGTGTTATTTTTAGCCTTATTCCTTTTTAGTAAAGGCAACTCAGTAGGTTCAATACTGAGCTTTCCGCTTTGAAGTCTGGTGAGAGGGTGAGGTAGATTGAATTGCGAAGTCTCACTGCCTTGAGATACTTCAGATTTATGTGGTGATATCGAAAAGCCTTGAAGTTTCTAGATGAGAGACTAAACTTTAGGAGACTCAAGACTTAATCGATTTGGAGTATGATGAGATTGAGCAGTGGTAGTTGATTCCTCTTCTTCTCGTTTGAATACTGGTGTTTCAGAATGCAAATGGTAGGTCTGAGGTGAGGTGGAGGGATATTTACTCTCAGAATGGTCTATAGGTTTTGATTTACTCACCATTCATAGTTCATGCCCTCCTTCTAGCACCAAAAATGTTGATGCCTCGAAAATCGTAGCAAGAACATCGGGGAAAACTACCCAGTCCGGACCTTAATGCAGTTCCTTTTCCGTTTGGTGTGGTGGCTCCGACTCGAAATAATGGGACCAGTTTCCCAGTGATGAATAAAAAGGGGATTGATAAATGAGTTGTTTTCTAATAAAATGGTAATGGATGAATGATTTAATATAAAAGTAAAAATATGAATAACTATCCTATCCCGGGAAATTTCTATTTTAAATGTAACGTTTGATAATTTTTATTCACAAACAAGCATATAGATGACTCTGTTTGATAAACAAAGACATTCATTCATATAATAATTACTTTGTTCAAATAGTTGAACAAAGTAATCAATAAAACATTGTTACACTTATCTTTTATATATCACTGATACATATATGACTAAAAGAATAACATCCCTTAAACATCCAATAGTGAAAAATATAAGGAGTGTTGTTGAAAACACATACATATATTCAATGATAGCAAGAGTAATCAAATAACGATTCACATAAAAGAATGAAACTAGATCATAGATAATAGTACCATACGTGCTGTAAATCATTCCTAATATCAATCGCAATTCAAATTCCTTTTTCCAACTCATAGATACTTTCATATCAAGGCAATAGTGCACATCCTATAAAAGCTTCTTTGTTAGAATTTGGAATAATGGCCTAGTCTTTATAAAAAATATACCAGAAGCACAATAGTGCAACTTCTAGGTTTTGGTCTTATACAAAAACTGAGGACCCTTTCTAAATGCATGAAAGGGTTTATAAATACTAATTAAACTAACTAACTACAAAAATAAAATGCTATTTAATTGGTACAACTAAATCTTGAATATCTTCTCCACAACAGGTTTGTTGGTAGTCGGCAACATGATTCATCATTTCGGTTGTTCTCCCCTTGATCTGAGTTGGCAGATTGCAAGCATCGGTTCCAGTTCTAGAGGGCAGCTGAGACGAGAATGGAGTTGAGCTGAGTATGTGGCATCATTGGTTAAACACTTGAGGGCAACCCTCTGACTGTATGGTTTTACTAAGAAAAACCAATAGGTATCCCAAGTTAAACTTTGGATGCCTGCGATTAACCTTCCATTATTCTCCAGCTCTTGATTGCATGCTTGCTCCAATGTCTTAGCTGACAACAATTTACCTAGGGTACATTGTGAAATCATATTAGATAGATAGAGAGTGTTATTGATTAACTCGATTAAGTTACTTGTAGATAATCTACATCTCGAAACCTCTCTCTCTACTTTCATCAGCTGTGACTTCCATTCTAAGAACAAGATCTCCTTGTGTGATTCTAGGATTTCGGGTAGATTTGCTACCTGCCCCTCATTGGTATCTTGCCAAGCAAGAAAATTTGTCAGGGTCTCGTCAGCCTGCTCCAAATCCTGTCTAGCATCAACTGATTTATCAACTATTGATGTCGTTATATCACAAAGGGGCTCAACCAGAGAAATGTTATGACATAACAGTCTTAACTGTGTCACCAATGCCTTGTTAATTTGTAGCGCTTCAGCTCTAAAATCGGCAGGTTGTGGAAGACTCTTGAACTTCTCTATTTGAATTGATAGCTGAGTTATTTACTCATATTTCTTTTTCGCCATTAGTTCATTCATTGTCTTTAACCTTGCCAATGCTTCTGATAATTCTTTCTGCTTTTGTATTGCTCTTGAGTCTATTCTCTGTTTTTCTTCAAGCAACTGCTTATTCAATTGATTGTTTAATTATTGCTGTGTTGATAATTGCTATTCCAACTGTTCAACTTTTTGTTGTGCTTCAGATGGCTGTGTTTGCAACAAAATAATTGCTTGGTCTTTTTCTTTAAGTAGATTACTCACTTCCGATGCCTTGTCCATAGTGGCTGCCGAATAAGCTCTGGCATACTGAGAAAGCTTCGTTAGGTCATTGGAAGGGTCAAACTCTTATTTCCAAACTACATTAGCTGTCTCTGTTTGTTCTGGAAACGGGGAAGGTTGATCAAGTCTTCTCCTTTTCTGCTCTCTTTTCACTACAGCCCTGTGTTTTGGACTGTAAAAGACATCTAATGGAGGTATGTCCTCCACCTGCAAAATGATTTGATGAGAGGGATCTTTTGGAATTATTTCTAAATCCGTGCTAGGGGGTAGCCGCTGGTTCCTTCATTCGGAACCTTTGTTGACGCTATATCCTGTGTATCTGCTACCTTGGGTGTATCAACACCTTTTGAACCTTCCAGATTGCTTATATTGGAGTCAAATTGCTGCCATTCTTGAAGTAGTTTAGGATCAATCTGGGTATCCACTTTGACATTTTCGCTGCCCTTATCCTGCTCCTTTTTATGCTCTTCCTCGTGCTCTTTCTCCTGTACTTTCTCCTGCTCTTTCTCTTGCTCTTTCTCTTGCTCTTTCTCTTTATCTTTATCAAGAATCTTTGATGTAGCAAGAGGTTTGTCAATGAGTTGATGTTCAGGCTCACTTGATTGTGTTGTCAGGGCAGTAGCTAATAAATCCAGAGGTAGAGTTTGCAACCCTTGTTCTCTGAGCTTATTGAATTCTATGAGCCCTTCATTGTTATATCTCATTTTGGCCAGTGCTTGGACCTGGAATAATGACTCTGCCGAAGAAAATAAGTCATCAAAATCATCTTCCTTATGATCAAACCTTGTGATTTTGGCCTGTTCAAGCACATCGTAGACAACTTTCCTTGGGTCGAATCACCTATTAGGAATGGTAGCAATATTTAGCATGTTTATTTTATCTACTTCCTTCTCCGCATGCTTGTAGTCGTGCAAATTATAAACACCGCATCTCAGAGGAAAAGTAGGCCAAGCCTACTTTTTTGAAATCCTCAGATTCTTGGATGTTCCTGTGGACGTAATTTGATAAGTCAATTCTCGAGCTGACATCTTGTCGGGTATGTACAGAGGAAGGACATGAGGCCTGGCAAGGCTACCAAAAACCCTTATGTATGTGAACCTATCGTCTCCAAACTAGTTTCCTAGAGCGGTTAGGTCAATCTTTGCTTGTGAAGAAATCGTCGGGGCAGGCTTGTCAAAAATGTCATGGTGAATAGAAACATAAAACCATTACAAATTTGATACAGGTGGTCCTTATAGTGTGCTTTTGGTGATAAATTTGAATTAGCATGGGTTCTTGTGGAGTCCATCTCCACCCCATTATAGGAAATTCAGAGTTGAAACATAGAGTATCTAAAATATAAGCACTAAAATAAAACGGAGGAATAGACCTATCGGTCACGCGAGTTTTATTTCTAAACTCAAGAATAGTAGTGGCTAACTTATTTGACAATATATTTCCCCAATCCATTATCTCATTGTTAACTGCCGCTTCCATTAAAGGAACCATTTCAATCATGAATTTTGTAGAATCATGTAATCCCCAAATCCTACACATCATTTCCTCGGCGTAACAGTAAGGAGAACATAATGAATCTACAGAGTACTTACCTGAAGATTCATGTTTGTGCCTTGTGGGGTTCTGTCTCCATTCCCGAATTGGGGCCGATTCAGTTTCATTCTCACTTGTGAACTTCTCCAGAAATGCTTTATTGTATTTCTTTTGTGGTTCAGGCAAGTGATACATTTTTCTTAAATTATCAGGTTGGAATGAGTCGAAGACTCTTCCGTCGACTGTGCAGAATGTTCTATTCATAACAGGGATTTCCTCTACTGCCCATCGCACTACATCTGTATATGGAAGAATTTTTTCTCTACCTGTTATTCGGTGTAGATATGAGTCAGCTAAGTCCTTCAGGGAAGCCTCCGACTTTCTAGTTGAATCTGCAGTAGCTTGCACTGATACCGTTTCAGGCTCTTCAGCTTCAATTATATTATATATGCTTTGCCAGCTTGTGTTGCCGAGGCCAAGACAAGTAGCATCTGAAATCAATCCCTTCTTACTTGGTCATGGATTAGTGGTAGATTGCCCTATTACTGCGGGAGTTGATGCTGCCACAAATCTTTTGGATTTTTTCCCCATTTGGCTTGAATTTCTTACTTTGGTGGAGCTCTGCGCAAGGAATAAAATGAACGTAATGCAGAGAATAGGTGGTGCAAGCCAATATGAAAGAGTTATATCAATTAACGAATAATGATAGATTAAAATAATACTGCCGCGGATACAATCTCAGGGGAGATCTTGGCATAACTACTTCATTAATTGGCCACTTTACCCTGTTAATCATTTTAAATACCCATCATATCGTTTATATGCCGAATGATTCATTCAAGAATGGCTTGAGTTTTTGGCGGATAATCACAACTAAATCGTTATCAGGAACAGGAAGGCTTTTAATAATAATCTAAAATAGTGCATGTAAGCCTTTTCAATCTATTTTGAAACTCGTGCCTTGCTTTACCAGATCGCAATAGGAGAAATGCTTGGGTAGTAATATTTATGTCATTGCAAAATCCCCAATCCCCGATGGCGATACACCTTTTGATGAAGGATGAGTTGATACCAATTTTATTCACACATCTATATTTAAAAGGGACCCATTTCATATTATGGTTAAAAAGAAAAATTCTATGAAATGGGGGGTTGTTGTACAACACAACAAGAGGATTGCATCTCGGACGAATATCTACCCTGGACCACCCTCCTCATGACAGTCGTGTTATATAATCCTCCCATAGCTCCATTCTCCCACGGGGACACCACCCTCCTTTCCAATCAATCTTACAAGGTATCCCCTCCACCACCTAACTCTAGCATGTCCCATGCTCCAACTACATTCCCCTTCCCTCATCTCCCTGCCCCTCGAGGCTCTCCTGCCCCTATGATACCCCACCTCACCCTCTCCTCCCCATCATATTGTCCACTCTGGTCCCTTGTTTTTACTACCTCCCCCTTGCGATCAGCTTGTTGTCCGCCCCTTCCCCTCCCATGGCCCCCAATCGAAGTTCTAGTCTCGTTCCTAGTTTAGGGCATGACCGAGGTCGAGAGTCCTTGCATCTAAACTCCTTAGGATCTCCTCCCACCACTCACACGGAGTCCTCGACAAGGCGCGTGGATCTCAATTACTCCATCATCGTGAACCCTGAGATTCAAGGAAGAATTGTGAAGTTATAGGCTCAAGACAGAGCTCTAAGAAGAGAAGTTTCCTCAAATGAAGTTGTCGCTGACTTTGCCTGGATCCTAGACCTTACTCTCACCAAAGCAAGGGAAAATCTCTAAGCGTGCTACATTGATCTATGGTGGAAATTGAAGACCCTCCTTATCCTGGCTATGCAGGAGCAGGCAGAGATCTCTGAGGTGGTGGAGAACAAGACTGACAACGTCACCGACAAATTTGTGCTTTATGTGCATCCTGTCCATCACTACCTTTTTGTTACAAGAGACTCTCCTCACTACATAGTCTTAAAGAAAAGGTCTATTGCCAAGATGCATTTGCCTGCAGACATCTCCCCGAGTGTGAGGAAAGAAGCGGTGGGAGCCTCCTCCATGCCGCCATAGGAAGGGAGCACCTAGGAGTATCTAATCAGCCTGGATGATGACCCGGTTGTCATCAATTCGTAATGCACAACAAGATCCTTTTTGTTTCTTCTCCCTATCAGATCCGAGGTTACGATAGAGAGTGCGGTGGTATTTTCGGGATAGAAAATAAAGGCCCTAGGAACAGACAATTTTGGTTCATGTGATATTTCTAGTCTCTTTTTGGAGTCAACACTAATTTTGGACTCTGTTTGTCTTCTTGGTTCTAATCATTGTAATTCGCATTGCATATAGAGCTTATTTTTTGTTAAGATTCATTGTAATTCTATCAATTTGGATGCCAGAATGCATGGAAAATTTTAGGGGCTAATATTCACAGGTGGGATAATTTCCATGATTTTTCCAAAAAAAAGATTCAATAATTTCCATTTTTTTGTGAAAATGATTTGCCCATTTTTTACAATATAAAATTATTTTAGCTTAAAAATCGCCAACAATATATAGAGAGTATATATAAAATCGTTATAAATTTGAATAATTTTACAAATACATCAATAAATTTTTTATAGTTTGCATACTAGGGACTAGTGATATTCGCCAAAGTTTTTAAACTTCAATATAGTTTTCCATCGTTAAAATTTTCTCTGCCATAATGGCTTGGCTCTTGTGTTGGAGAGACAATCTCTACACAAACCAACTTTTGTAAATGCCTCTACTATACATACTCATCTTCTTTACAAAAAAATAAAATCAAATAATAATATAATAATAATAATATAATAATAATAATAATAGTATTTTGGTAAACTTGACTTGGTTTAAGTTACCAATGGTTTCTAAGCTCATAAATCCATGGTATTGAGTCATGATATTCATGTGGAATATGGTCTATTTAGAGGGGAATTAAACCAACCTAAATTCATCTTAACTCCATATCTATCAAATATTAAAAAACATCAAATCTCATAAAATGTAAAAAAAATTAATTGCTCTCAATACTTAGTAGACATAAAATTTATAAATAAAACAAATTAAAAATAATTAACATTTACAAAATACAAAATAAGATTTATAAAATTAAATAGAATTAGTAACCTTTCAACACACAAATCTATAATATTATTAATTCACTTATCATGCACAATATATTCGGTAAAAAAACAAACTTTTACTTAATGTTCTTTTATTTATGGCTCACATTAAAAAGAAACCACTTTTGCTAATGGTTCATTCTTATTGTCGATAAGAAAGTAAAAGCAATAAAAATTTACATCTTTGCTTATATTCCAAATGGAAATGATGGTCAAATTATTTTCCATTTTCATTGAAACATAAATTATTGTAAATTTATATAGACATGAATTTTAATTTATAATCTAATCTAATATAAAACTATTAAACCATAATTTAAAAATTCACTGGATTATTTATACTAAATTATAATCTAATCTAATGTAAAACTATTAAACTATAATTTAAAAATTCATTACTTATTTTATATTTATTTATAAATAAACATACGCACAAATATATTAATTTACAATCTATTTAAATCTTGATATTAAAATTATATAATTTAAAATTTCTTTTTAATATATAATTTTTATTAAACTTATATGAAAATTTCTTATCAAATATTATTATTTTTTAATATTTATACTTTTATATATATTATTATATTTATATATATATATATATATATATAATATATCTATAAATAGTAATGTTTTATTTATGTCCAATAAAATCAATTATGGTTTATTTGACATTAAGAAAGTAAGAGAATAATTTGAATTCTTTATAATTTTATTTCTATGTTGTAAAAGCATTAATAAGAATCTTACAAAATCACCATAGCTTTATTTGAGTTAAAAAGTCAATAAAGTAGGTATTGTGATAAATATTTTGAGATATCTATGCTCTAAGATGGACAATCTAAGAGAGTTTTTTTATCATCATCTCTCTTAAATATCTTGCTGTCACAAAGCTCACAAACTCTTTCATCCCAAATTGTTTGGGGGATTAATACATGCCCAATTTCACCATCCAAAGCATGAAAATGTGTTCTTATACTAGCAAATGTTTATTTTCTTCTTTACATTTGACAAGATGGAGAGATACTTTTGACTTTTAAAATTTGGATTGATCTTCTCCTAATATCTTAGTTTCCCTCTAACTCTTTATCCCTCCACAATTTCTCCATAAAATTTGATATAATAATATATATCTTATTTTCCCTCTCTTTATCCCTCCACAATTTCTCCATAAAATTTGATATAATAATATTTTTAATTACGACAATAAACATGTGTCTATTGTGGAATAAAACTCCCATAATTTTAATTCAATTATTAATAATTAATAGGTACATGGTACAAAATTAACCTCCACAAAATATTCTAGAATATTCATAGTAGTATACAGGAATCAGAGATTGATATTTGTCTTCAAAGTAGTTATGTCATTTTTACTCTTTTACTTAAATTGATTAATTAAAAAAATGTCATATGAAAAACTACGATATGAAGTGAGCTATATTTTTTTGGGCATGTGGTATTGATAATCCATGGTATTAGTATGTGATATTCTAGCCAATCATATTTATAGATTAAGTATCTCAATGCTAAAGTTGGGGTAAATCTATGTAAGATAGAGCTTTACAATGCTTCATGGGGTTAGGCAAAGATACTATTAGAACATGGAATCAAATGCGTCAACATTTTCTTAAAAATATATAGAGATTATTTCATAGATCATGATCTTAGAGAGTATAATTTTAAAATCCTTAAAGAGGAGATGATCCTCTTGAAGGTCACATGGAAATATTTTATTATATTGTTAAAAGAGATAAACAACATAATCTAAGACTTGATAAGCTTAGAACTCTCCTACCTCGAGGCATTAGAGTTGAATAAATATATATTTAAATTTACTCCTCTTTATCTTATCCTAATATCTTAGTTCCCGTCTAACTCTTTATCTCTCTACAATTTCTCCTTAAATTGTAATGTAATAGCAGTTTTAATTACAATAATAAACATGTGCCTATTGTGGAATATGGCTCCCATAATTTTAATTCATTTATCAATAATTAATAGGTACATGGTATGGACTTAACCTCCACAAAATATTCTAGAATATTCATAGTAGTATACAGGAATCAGAGGTTGATATTTGTTTTCAAAGTATTTATGCTCTTTTTACTCTTTTAATTTAACTGATTATTTAAACAAATGTCATATGAACAACTGCGATATGAAGTGAGTTATGGTTTTTTGGTCATGTGCTATTGATAATCCATGATATTTGTATGCGATATTGTAACAAATAATATTTATAGAATAAGTATCAAAATGGTAAATTTGAGGTAAATCTATGAAAGATGGAGCTTTACAATGGTTCATAGGATTAGGCAAAAATACTTTTAGAACGTGGAATCCATGGTATTAATATGTGATATTGTAACCAATCATGTTTATAGATTAAGTATCACAATGGTAAAGTTGGGGTAAATCTATGAAAGATGGAGCTTCACAATGGTTCAGAGGGTTAGGAAAAAATATTTTTAGAACATGGAATCAAATGCATCAACATTTTCTTGAAAAATATAGAGATTATTGCATAGATCTTGATCTTGGAGAGTAAAATTTCAAAATCCTTAAATAGGAGATGATCCTCTTGAAGATCATACATAAATATTTTATTATAATGTAAAAAGGGATAAACAACATAATCTAAGACTCAATTCTCTTAGAACTCTTCTACCTTGAGGCATTAGAGTTGAATAGATAGATTTTTAAAATAATATGAGAAAAGGAGTTGTATCTCATCTAGATTATCCAGACATTTGTGAATTGTGCAAACACATATCTTGAGCAAAGTCCAAGTATAGAAAAGGACATAAAGATCCTATCTCTAGGGTTAGTATAGCAACAACTAGACGGGTAAGTAGAGATAATATTGGTAATTTTCTTGAAAAATTGAAAACAAACATTCTTGGAAATCTTAGTGGGTAATGCGATTTATTGAAAACTAAAAATAAAAGTTAAAAAAAATGTAGCGTTTCAGAATGTTATCCAAAATATAGAAAGAAACATCTTTTACATGCATTATCTTTATATAATATTGAAATTTGTGAATTTGTGTGGAAAAGCATGCAACAAATGGTTTCCCATCTTCACTAAGGCTACAATTAGTTTATTAAGGGGACAATGAAGCAATAGAACATTTTTTTTATATTGCACTGAAATTACTATGGAAACCTCAACAATCCAATGTAATGAGTGTTAAGTGGACCATTCAAAAATCATGATAAATTAGTCAACTATGACTACCTCTCATGGAAATGGTCATAGATGAATGACTTACTTAACATGGTTGAATCCAAAAAAATGATATCTAATATAATGCACTACAAAAAACCCTCAATACTTAAATACAAAAGAGTGAAGGGAACTCTACTTGAATGGTTCATCAGGCACAATACTTGGTAATATTTTGCAAATGAGGTAGCAAGTTAAGTGGGATTTGTTAGCCTCCTGTTGCAGTAGGTTACTCATCTTTCATGATTGACAGTTTTACATGCCAAATATGTCATTCTTTGCATACTGCAATGTTCCATATTTACTACAGAGGCCAAAGAAGGATTCCATGAGAATGTGCTAGTTCAAGTACCACTGTTGTGTTCCAATTTTGATCTACTATTCCATTTTGAAGAAATTTTAGTTAAAGGGAGGTCCAAACAGTTTAATCTTGGTCTCCCTAGGTTTCAATTTCCTGTTTTAGAATATAGAGAATGAATATCTGTCCAAATAGCTTAATCTTGGCAGATTCTTAAATAGGTAGAGAAGCAAGGGTTCTCAATAGCTTAATCTGAGCCCCTGGATGAAACAAGTGTAGATGTAGATAGGAGGACAGAATAAGAAAAAGTTGAAAAGCTGGGTCTGCAAGTCTAAGTGCACCCAAACAAAAAAAGAAGAAAAAATGCTAGGCAAGTAGGTTAGGTAGGTAGTTTGAGGTTGCAGAATGTTGATTTGTGATCAATTTCATGTTTTCAAGTGCCATATCTGTTTAGGTCACAATTATCAGGCAGTCGACATTTAAAGACTCAAGCGAGGCATGAATAATTTCCCCCTTCTTCCTTATTCCCCAAGACACTCACTAATCTCCCTGAAGAGATCAAGATCTACTCGATGCCTCTTAGTTTCATCATTTTCCATATCATTCACCTTGGTAAAGATCTGCTTTACTCAAGGAATATTCGTACTCCCTTTATGGATCATTGTTTCCCTTAATAGCCTAAGATTCACCCACTTAGCGCTTTCTCATCATGGTCATATTAACTACTAACTTACTATATAGCTCCCTATCTATCTCCCCATCCCCTACTAAAACTATGTTAAT
>APFE030252697.1:54316-64642 GCA_000404065.3 Pinus taeda | reverse complement strand
CAGCAGGCAAATTTCATACCAAGATTGGGCTTTTACCTTCTAGAGTGGCCATGAATATCTTCATTAAGAAATCTTCAGAAAATCAAACCTCAACTTGCAAATATGCATGTGAAATCGAACAACGATGTAAGCCAGGTCCTTCTTTACCATCATCTTTAAACATAGGCAGATTCTTTGACCAATCTACCTTCGGCATTTTATTTGGGAAGCCTGGGATGTGATCTCGGCTCATGGGAGCGTATCTTCTTGCAATCCGATCCATCTTGAAAAACATCTCAAAGCTACTGACCTCTCTACAGTGGAGTCACCATGAAGCACTGATTACTGGTTTCTTCAGTGAATGGAGTCGCCAGGTGAATGATTTCAGCCGTCTTCTTATGTTTGATCATTGTTCACCATCAACCATCAGATCTGAACTTGAGATATGTCCTGGGGCAAGACAATCTTCAAGCAAACCATTTTCTTCCCTAGTATGGTCGTCACTATGTTAGAACCTAAATCTGCCTCAGGCTGAAAGAAGGAAAAATTCAGGGTAACCGCAAACCACGCTCAGTCTGGTAGCTAGCCCTACCAAAACAGGAGAGGGCTCTCTCCAGGTCACACTCAGTGAATAGATAAACTAAAAGGACTGAGATGACTTTCAAACGAACTATTTATCTTAGGCTAGTAAGTGGAAATGAAAATAATGAGTGATTTTGTGAATGACTGTGTTTCTGGGATGTTATAGGACCACTGAACTTCAATGAACAGAGAACTTAACATGAAGGCATAGATTATTTCGTGAGGCAAGGTAGGCTGGAAGCATAGCAATTTAATTTTAAAATATGGCGGAATGGAAAGATTGATTAAGAAGGTGAAAAGGGCACAGACAACATGAATCCTTTTCAACAGAAGAATGAAACACTGCACATGAAAGTTTCCCATAGGTAGAGCAATAGAATTGAATTCTACCTGATCTCACTCGAAAAATTTCGCTAGAAATGAATATGAAATGAACTATGAAACATAACAAGATACATATAAAACATAACAAGATACATATGAAACATAAGAGGCACATTTGCTACATTCACAACCACATGAATCTCATGAATCAGAGCTACTTCCGTTCATTAATTCTCTGTAAAAATATACAATGCATAAACAAAGTTTCTTTCCCACAGTCTCCCAGAAGTTACAAGCCAACCAACCCACCAACTTCCTTTGCAAATGGTTTGCATACAATATATAGAATGTGCTAAGAAGAGATAGAACGACCAAGGTTCACCAAATGAAGGTGGAGAGCCAACCATCAGCTATAGGTGTAGCACCACAAACATGACAAATGGCTTGGGTAACCCTTTGCCTTCCTTTGCCACTTGTATAACTGACCATATGAGTGAAGATATTTATAAAACCGCTGCGCTCCTCCTCTTGTGCGTCGTGCTCTTTTATAGGTGACTTTGAGATGCCTTCCCGATGTCCAAATTGAGTGTAGGATAGCTTGTTGGAAAGCCTGTTCTGTCTACTTTCCAACCCCACTGGAATTTTTTGATTTGGAGTTCATTTGCCTTGTCAAAAATCAAATCTCCCAAGACTGGTCAAACTATGCCAGATGAGGCTGCCTCAAGGCAGAGTGCTGTTGCGGGCGACTTTTAAATGTCTTTATCAACACCAAATTGAGCTCAGGATAGCTCATTGGAAATATCTTTGTGTCTACTTTCCAATACAACTATAATTTTTCGCTTTGGAGTTCATTTACTCTATCAAAAATCAAATCTCCCAAGACTGGTCGAACTGTGCCAAATGAGGCTGCCTAAAGACAGAGTGCTGTTACAGTCAACTTTTGAATGCTTTCCTCAACTCCAAATTGAGCTCATGATAGCTCATTGGAAAACTACGTGTCTCTAGTTATCATTTGGATCATCAAGCAAGTCATTTGGCCAACCGAGCTAGGAGAAAACTTGATTTTCCCGAGATCGCTCCAGAGGTGCATCAATTCTCCCAAGGCAATTGTATTCTTGACATTTCTTCAGAACCATGACACCTGTGTAAAAAGTGAAGGAGTTTTTTCTTCCTTGGTCTGTCATGGAAAAAATAAATCTCTCAGTTTTCCCAAATTCATATTCGATTGCTCAGAAACCTCATTTGAGTGAAACATATCCCGATGTGTGGGACAAGGGATTTGCCGAAATGAAGCGAAATGAAGGGGATAAGGAGCTTCTAAATTCTTGAGGAAATTTTGGGAAGTATGGAGGGATGTTAGGAAGTAGGGGAAAGTGGAAATCTCAAAAATTGAGTGAGGGGAAGGTCCAAAAGGCAAAACACAGGCCAACCAAGAAAATTGCCTGGTGTAGCAAGAAACTAGGGTTTATGTAAATGAGGAATTTGGGGAACTCAGTGATGGGAAGTGTCTGATAGGTATTTATGGATAGGGGAAGGTGTATGAACTCAGGATACAATTTTTTCCATGATTTTGACCATCCAGAGAAAATTAGCTTCAAAACCCTAGAGAAGGAAATGAACCTGCCTAGGCCAACTAAACATGAACAAGGATGAAATGACCAATGGAACTTGACATGATAAAACCCTTAAATGATGGTAGAACAGCTGAATAGTGACATAGAATGTCATTTGGACAACTTTGACAAGGGTAAAATCAAACCCCAGACCTAATGCCTAGTGACCAAATTTTACTTGAAGACTCACTGAAATGATAAAATTTGACCTTGACACCTTAAAATCACTTGTGTAAGAGCATGTTTGATCACTAGAAGAAGGCTGCAAAGACTGACTCTAATAGAGATCAGGATTATTACTTCCCGTTTGGAGGCAGTCGAAGCAGGGAGAAGAAGAGACCCTGAGGTAGGCGATGACAGTGAAGAGGAAGCTGAAGCGACAACAGATGGATCAGATGGCGAGACCCTAGAAGTGAGACTGTTGAGATCTGTTTTAGTGGTAAGCAGTAAAGCCAAACGAGAACTCCCAACCTATGATGGCAGCCTATCCATAGAGGTTCTATTGGATTGGATCAACGAGTTGGATAAGTATTTCGAGTGTGAGGAGCTCAGTGAAGACCGCAGAGTTAAGTTCGCTGCAACAAAGTTGAAGGGACACGCAGCCCTTGGTGGGACAGTGTCCAAACAGAGAGAAGGAGATTGAACAAGTTGTCGATTAAATCCTGGTCAAGGATGGTGGCCAAGTTGAAGGGTAGATTTCTGCCGAAAGACTATCAGATTGCACTACACCGGCAGGTGCAGAATCTGAAACAGAAATGAATGACGGGGAGGGAGTACACTGAGGAGTTCTATCGAGTGAGCCTAAGAGCTGGATATACAGAGGATACTGCGGAAAAGACAGCCAGGTACGTAAATGGTTTAAGACTAGAAATTTTATATGAAATTAGTATTCTGTCTCCAAAGAACATTGAAGAAGCATATTAGAGTGTGATGAAAGCTGAAGAGAAAATTACTAGAAGGCAGAATGCCCGGAGAGGACGAGGACCCGGTAGGGGAAAAGGCCAATCCTATGGCAGAGGGCGGACTGCTAGTAGCAATGAGAAAGGCAGCAGTTCCAGAGCTTTCGGATCAACAGACAAAGGTGATAGTGCGAGAGGTGGTAGGTCATACCAGCGAGGCAAGGGAAATGGCCAAGGTAGAGGAGCTGGTTATCAATGTTACAGGTGTCATAAGTGGGGACACAGATCATTTGAGTGTCCAGAGGCAAATCAGACTGGACAGTGGGGTGTGTATGTCGCACAACCAGAGGAAGCAGAGGCACCTCCACAAGAAGTAGAGAATGCTCCAGAAACAGGGGAAGCCCTGGTACTGAACAAGGTGTTGTTAAAACCAGCCAAGGAAGCCACCGAATAGACACAGCGGAAGGCTTTGTTTAGAACAGTTTGTAAGTCACATGGTAAGTTGATGCAGGAGCATCCAGCTCACCATGACCGGGTGAAGTCTCGACCAGGCGAAGGACAGTGACTTTACTTTTACGAGTTTTTTTCTTATATGATGGTCAACAGGAAATTAGGTAGGATTGTTATTTTATTTACTCACTTAGTTAAAAACGGTTAAACAGTTAGGATTTGGTGTTGTTTGTTGTTAGCAAATCCGGGTTATCTTTTTGTTTTAGCAGAAAAAAGAAAAGACATATGTACTGAAAGACAAATCTTGCCGTAGCATAAAGCAACTAATTAATAACCATGTAACTGAAAAAGAACTCAACTGTAAAACAGACATACAATTTCATTAACTGAAACATAGTAGCTATAAATGTTAGGGAGCAAGACAAAAGAGGGGTTCAGTTGCAAACCAATCACACTCTAATAAAAAGAAAACATTAATAGAAGAATTTCAAGTAGTTGTCCATTTGTATGTTATTTCCAATTGTTAAGATATCTGGCCAAAGATAATCTGTGCATGAATAACCATTAGCTACAGGTTCTGTAAATCAATTCTTTTCGGTTGCGTTAATCTAAGGAGCAGACATTTGTTTAATTACATTAAGCACAGTCCCAGACAAAAGAGGTCGCATGTTATGAGACGGAAACTACAGTCACGAGCAGAGTCCATTACAGGCTAACAAAACGAACCAGAGCATTATTTTATGAACAACACGTCAACAACGTTCAGGAGAGCGAATCCAAACAATTTAATTACACAAATCGATGATATCCAGTAACAGCTATAGTGACGGAATGAAGCATACGAGCCACAGAAAACTCAAGTAAACACATTCATGTAACGCACGACGCAAATATCATTTTTCCTTTTCATTTCCAGAAATCATCAACAGAACTACAATCAAACAACATACCGAAGGCCATACAAGCACAAAACAATAGTTTGCCAACCTCGGAAGAGGGTTTCAAGTCGACAAACCTTTTTCAGTAATTACAAACAACAAAACGTGACGGTCGAATAGGGTACCGAGGATTGTTGAAACGCAAGACCACAACTTGCAAACCCTGGAGGAGGGTTACAATTTCGATGAACCCAGACGGCAAGACAAGCACTGGGCAAGCACGGTGAAACCCTAGGCGAGGGTTTGAAGGCCTATCAAAATACAAACTACGGAAATAAAGACCTGGGTTGACAGAGTTAAATAAGGAGCCTATAGACACATCGTAACAGAGCCTACCGAATAGGGTCAGAAGAGTCTTGGACGAGCCCTCGTGTTGAAGCCCACAACACCTGCAGAGACAACACACACCCAAAAATCAGAACAAGTATCGACTGGAAAGAAAACAAGCACAAAAGACGAACCAGGGACGTAACCATACCTGAGAACTCGTAGTAGCAGCAAGGAAAAACAATCCCATAACCGCAACCACCAATTGTAACGAGCAAGGTGCGAGCCGAGTTAAAAACTAAAAGAGAAGGAGTTGGAAAGTGAAACAGGGACCGGACGAATTACCTGGAGACCGAGCTGGAGGCCGAAGGGGAACCATAGTGCCAACCTGAGGATGAGCCATCGCTGGAGAAGCCAACTGGAACAAGAATGCCACTGTCGAAACTCGCATGCACTACCTGAGAATGTTGTAACAGAGCAGAAGCCAACATTCGACAGAGAACCACTAGACCACTGCTTGGTGGAACAAGGTAAGCCACGGACTGAGGAACGAGAAACCACAGGCACACTGAGACAGATAACCAGAACCATAGTTCAATGCGTGACCACAACAGCCCAACTTGCAGAGCTCGACAACAAAAAATTCTCATAACAACAATGCAAAATGACCCAACAAGCAGGCAGACCGGGAGAATAGTCTAGAGACGAGCAGGAATTACGAGGCAAGGACTGTATTAAATTTGTCATTAATTGTCATACCAAACATCAAATATAACCCGTGCATTTCATACGCGTGTCCATCCAACTGATTGTTTTAATCAACCATCCAACGATTGCATAAATCATTCCATACATATTTGTCAACATACCGAAACATTTCACCTATTACATAATTGCAAGGGGCGTTTGGGCTGGGCGCCACCAAAGTGGTATCAGAGCAGGCAAAGTTGGTTGAAGATATGGAATTGGGGAGACAAGGTTGTGGCCGAGGTGGCAGAGGTGCTCACAGATTAACAGAAGACGGATTGAGAGAGGAGATTCACATTCTTGCTGCCCGTTTGGAGGTAGTAGAAGCAGGTAGATGACGAGACCCAGAGATGGGTGATGAGAGTGAGGAAGAACCTGAGGCAGCAGCAGATGGATAGGACGGTGAGTCGGCATAAGTGAAATTGTTGAAGTCTATTCTAGTGGCGAGTAGTAAGCCCGAACCGGAACTCCCGACATATGATGGCAGCATGTCTATTGAAGTCTTACTGGATTGGATTAGTGAAATGGACAAGTATTTCAAGTGTGAGGAAGTCAGTGAGGACCGCAGGGTTCGGTTCGCTGCGACGAAATTGAAAGGACACGCAGCCCTATGGTGGGACAATGTCGAGAACGAGAGGAAAAGAATGAACAAATTGCCGATTAAGACTTGGTCAAGGATGGTGGCCAAGTTAAAACGCAGATTTCTGCCAAGAGACTATCAGATTGCGCTACATAAGCAGGTGCAGAATCTGAGGCAGAAAGGACTGACGGTAAGGGAATATACTAAGGAGTTTTATCGAGTAAATTTGAGGGCTGGATATACAGAAGACATAGCGGAAAGGACAGCTAGGTATGTTAATGGATTGAGACTGGATATTTTGGATGAAATCAACATTTTGTCACTGAATAACACTGAGGAAGCGTATCAGAGTGCAATGAAAGCTGAGGAGAAAATCACTAGAAGACAGAATGCCCGGAGAGGACGAGGGGCCAGCAGAGGGAAAGGCCAGTCCTATGGAAGAGGGTGGATTGCTAGCAATAACAAAGAAGGCAGCAGTTCCAGAGCTTCTGGTTCAGCAGACAAAGGCGATAATGTGAGGGTTGGAAGGTCATCCCAACAGGGCAGAGGTAACAGCTGAGGAAGAGGGGCTGGTTACCAATGTTATCGGTGTCATAAATGGGGACATAGATCGTTTGAGTGTCCGGAGGCAGAACAAGCTGGAAAACGAGGTGCGTACATGGCACAGCCGGAAGAAGCGACATCGCCTCCCCAAGAAGCGGAGAATGTTCCAGAGACAGGGGAAGCTTTAGTACTACATAAAGTGTTGTTAAAACCAGTTAAAGAGGTCACCGACCAGACACAGCGGAAATCTTTATTTAAAACGGTTTGTAAATCGCAAGGTAAGTGCTGTAAATTAATTATAGACAACGGTAGTACCGACAATTTAGTATCTACAGAGATGGTAGAAAAGCTGGAATTGAAACGCCTGAAGACCCCCAACCCCTACAGGGTTTTGTGGCTGCAAAAAGGCCAACAATTACTGGTGGATGAACAGAGCGAAGTGGAATTTAAAATAGGTAGATACAAGGACAAAGTTGTCTGTGACATCATGCCAATGGATGTCTGTCACACCCTATTGGGCAGACCTTGGCAATACGATCGGAAAGTGACACACGATGGAGTAACGAACTATTATAAATTCGTGAAGGATGGGATCAAGCATACGCTTGTACCTATCAAAGAAGAAGAAGGAGCAGCTGAGACAGGTGAAACCAGAGCATTGCTGGTGAGTGGAAAACAATTCCTAAAATAGGTTGAGGACAACGAGATAGGTTACGCGGTGGTGAAGAAGGCCAGGACAGTGTTATTGCATACAGAGATAACATATTTGCCTATAGAGATCCAACAAATGTTGGAGGAGTTCACAGACATAGTTGTGGAAGACTTGCCAGACAAGTTACCCCCCAGAAGGAGCATAAGTCATCACATTGACTTCATACCCAGAGCCTGTTTGCTGAACAAAGCAGCATACCGAATGAGCCCCAAGGACAATGAAGAAATCAGGAAGTAGGTGCAAGAACTGTTGGACAAGGGATTGATAAGAGAGAGCTTAAGCCCTTGCGCTGTTCCGACAATCCTTGCCCGCAAGAAGGGAGGAGAGTGGCGGATGTGCACCGACTCAAGAGCCATCAACAAGATCACCATTCGGTACAGGTTTCCACTACCTCGAATGGATGATATGATGGATTGTTTAAGCGGGGCTGTGTATTTTTCCAAGATAGATTTGAAGAGCGGGTACCATCAGATACGAATACGTGAGGGGGACGAATGGAAAACAACCTTTAAGACGAATGAGGGGTTGTACGAATGGCTGGTCATGCCCTTTGGGCTGAGCAATGCGCCCAGTACATTCATGAGACTAACGAACGAGATGCTGAAGGAGTATATTGGGAAGTTTGTGATAGTTTATTTGGATTACATACTTATCTTTAGCAGGACAAGAGTAGAACACCTTTAACATGTGCGTAAGGTGCTGGAGAAATTACAGCAGAATAAACTACTGATTAACTTAAAGAAATGTACCTTTTTGCAGAAGGAATTGATTTGCCTAGGGTTTGTAATAGCGGAGAATGAATTGATGATGGATCCGGAGAAGGTGGCGGAGATAGTGAATTGGCCATCTCTGAAAAACTTGTTTGAGGTACGTAGCTTCCATGGATTAGCAACTTTTTATAGGAAGTTCATACGAAATTTCAGCGAGATTTGTGCGCTAATGCTAGATACTATTAAGAAGGCCAGCCAACCTTTTCGGTGGACAGAAGCAACGGAGAGAAGCTTCCAGATGTTAAAGAAAAAGATTACTGAAAGGCTAATCCTGAGGCTACTAGATTTCCAGAAGTTATTTCAGGTTTGCTGTGATGCCAGCGGGACAGGAATTGGAGTTGTTCTCAGTCAAGAGGATAAGCCTGTAGCATTTTTCAGCGAAAATCTGAATGAGAGTAGACAAAAATAATCATCGTATGATAAGGATTTTATGCGGTTGTACAAACACTAAAACACTGGAGGCATTACTTGTTAGGAAATGAGTTCGTGCTGTTTTCAGATAACTCTACATTACAGTACATAATGCAGCAGCATAAACTGAACCACAAGCATGCCAAATGGGTGGAGTACCTACAGAGCTTTAATTTCGTATTGAAACACATTAGCGGGCAAGCTAATAAGGTAGCAGATACGCTGAGTAGGAAAGCTCTACTTCTGCAGGAAAGCACTGTGCATGTGCTGGGGTTTGAGCACTTACGAGATTTGTACCAGGTAGATGCAGACTTTAAGGAGGCCTATGAGGCATGCCAGAACCCCTTGTTGGTCACTTTAATTGCTTATTAATTAAACAGTCAAGTGCCACATAAATTGTCAACCCGGGAAAGTCCGATTATTTCAAAGGCAACTACGCACTGTATTTACTCAATTTTAATAGCACTAAAAAGCTGTAGTATAAGTAAATCACACCCTGTTAAATCTTTACTCTATGTTACAACAGCTATAATCTATTGCAGGTATCTAATAAGAGATGGATAATTAATTAAAAAGAATAAATCTACAAAAGAAAACAATGGCTGTTCTGTAACAAAGGATCAGGACCCTATCCCCAGAGTAGGAACATTCAACACCTGCCTCTGTTATCCAGTTCACCAATTTACTCTGTAAATCCTAATCACCGGTGAGGCACTCATGTAATAGCATCAATTGATTAAAAGAGAAACAAAGTTTTAGCAAAAGTAAAATAACATCCAGAAACAATACTCGTTAACAAGGTATGAACAGAAATCACACTTAACACACAACAGAAAGGAAATGGGTGAATATTGTGATGAAGGTGGGCCCTGTCCTTCTCACAAGATTCCCCAGGACACGGAAACTAAGATAAAATACTCAGAACAAAACTTTATTCATACGTCAATATACCACATTACAGAAAAGATTCAGTCTCGTTCCTTCAACTACAATCCTTGTGTTACAACTTTGTTCATTCCCTCTCCTCTAATGTAGATGTCTCCTCTTTATAGAGGAGACATATATTACAAAAGATTTTCATTATAGATTCTAGTTCAACCCTTTGTACAAAAATAGGGAAATCAGTTTCCCATCAACAGAATGCTGTTACAACAATTTAGATTATGAATGTTATGACCAATGTAACAGTTTCTTCAATGATCGATCAGGTTCCTTTGTTGTTGCAAATCTGGTACGCAAATCTCAACTGTCTCCTTGAGATTTGCGTGCTGTTCTTGCTGTTTCAGCTTCGAGATTCGTGCTGTTCCTGTTGTTTCAGCAACTACAAAAGATAGTCCTGCCAGCTTTAGGCAGTTTCAACAATTGTTCAGCAACTCAGTCAACTTCAAAGATCAATTATAAAGATAGCATGATTATGTGTTAAATAATTAAACATATAACAATGAGAAGAGTCACTGTATACCTTTAGAATGATTGAGTCAAAACACTAGCAAGGACTTTCAAATATGGGT
>APFE030252697.1:9396-48973 GCA_000404065.3 Pinus taeda | reverse complement strand
TCTCTAGGCAATCCAAACCTAACAAAGATTTCTTCAAATAAAAAGGTTAAAACTAATTCTTCATTAGCTCTAAGGAGTGCCTTAGCTTCCACCCATTTAGTCATATAATCTATGCAAACCAGTATATAAACTCTTTGATTGGATGGAGGGTTGACGGGACCTATAAAATCTAGCGCCCATCTTTCAAAAGGTTCAAGTATTACCTAGGGGTTCAATGGAATTTCATCCCTGTGATTAGGCTGGCCCATTCTCTGACAACTATCACATGCCCTAACATATTTCTTTGCATCCTTGAAAAGTGAGGGCCAATAATAACCCATTCTAAGAACCTTGTGTGCTGTTCTTTTATCAGCAAAATGCCCTCCACAAGGGCCATCATGACAAGCCTTCAATATATCATAAACTTCATCTTCTCTGATGCATCACCAAATTTCCTAATCGAGTCTTGTGTGAAAAAGACACCTGCTTATCCAGCTGTACCTAGCACTTCGCTGAATGATCTTTCTTTTCTCTTTGTGTGATAGGTGTGATGGTAGCTTCCCTGCAACTAAATAATTGGCAATGTCTGCATACCAAGGTGAGTGAGCAGATACTGCAAATAAATATTCATCGGGAAAGGAATCATCTACTGGAGTGTTCTCATCAGTTTTTAACCGAGAAAGGAAATCAGCAACTACATTTTCTTTACCTGGTCGATCTACAATTGTAATATCAAATTCTTGTAATAATAAGAACCATCTGGTAACTCGAGCATTTGTGACTGATTTGTTCATTAAATACTTAATGGCCGAGTGATCAGTATGAAGTAGTGTAACCGGTAATATAATGTCGAAACTTATTAATAGCATAAATGACTGCTAAAAATTCCTTCTCAGTAACTGTGTAATTAAGTTCAACAGGGTCATATTTTTACTAATAAAATAGATAGCATAAGGAAGATTGTTTTCTTCTTGACCCAAGACAGCTCCAATTGCAGTATCTGAAGCATCAGAGGATATATGAAAGGGGAGTGCCCAGTCACGTCCTCTTAAAATGGGAGCTGTAGACAATTGATGTTTAAGTTCATTAAATGCTTTTTGACAACCATCAGTCCACTTAAATTCAACATTTTTCATAAGTAACACAAACAAAGGAGAAGCTATTTTAGAAAAATCCTTGATAAATCTTCTATAATATCCAGCATGTCCTAAAAATATTCTTACAT
The DNA here is from genome assembly GCA_000404065.3 of Pinus taeda. Classification (NCBI taxonomy): domain Eukaryota; kingdom Viridiplantae; phylum Streptophyta; class Pinopsida; order Pinales; family Pinaceae; genus Pinus; species Pinus taeda. The sequence continues at coordinate 47,769 of APFE030252697.1, read as the reverse complement.
CAGTTTGTGTTTTAGGGATAGGAAGAGTCTGAATTACCTGTACTTCAGTTGGATCAACTTGAATTCCTAGGAATGAGATGAAGTGTCCCAATACAATTACTTGATTCATCATCATATGGAATTTTTCAGTACTTAAGGTAAGATGTGCTTCTATACATCGTTTAAGTACTTTCTCAAGGTTTTGTAATGCATCTTCAAAAGTCACACCATAAGGAGTAAAGTCATCCATAAATATTTCTAAGGAATCATTAAGCATATCAGAGAAAATCCCTATCACTGCTCTTTGAAATGTTGCTGGAGCATTACATAGTCCAAATGGAAGAACTCTATAGGCAAAATTCCCCCATGGGCTAGTAAAAGTGGTCTTGTCTTGGTCTTGGGGTGCAATCTTGATCTGGTTATATCCGCTAAATCCATCCAAAAAGGAAAAGAATCTCTTTCCTGCCAAATTGTCTAGCACCTGGTCAATAAATGGTAAGGGGAAATGATCTTTCTGAGTGGCCTTATTTAGAGCTCTATAATCTACACACACTCTCCATTTCCCATTTTTCTTAGGTACAATTACTAATGGAGAAACCCATTCACTATCAGATATAGGATATATAAATCCTGCATTCAACAATTTTTGAAGTTCTTCCTTCACAAGTTCCCTTAAATTGGGATTCATTCATCGTTGGGGTTAACAGACTGGGTGAGACCCATCTTTAATATAAATACGATGAGTACATAATTCAGGAGAGATTCCCTTCATATCTGTGTAGTCCCATGTGAATGCTTCTTTATTCTCACGAAGTAACTTCATTAGTTTCAGCAGCCGTTAGGTTAGGGTTTATATTTAATGTTTTGCCAGGCTCAATTTCTACTGTTATACTCTTGGAGGAGATATCAGCTGATGTTTGAGATAAATTTTCAGTTTTAAGGTTTTGCTGGGATTCAGGTTCCAAGATTGTAGTCAAGGGATCATGTGTTTCAGAGTTAACCGAAGAACGTTCAGAAATAAAATTACTAATTAGTTCATCCTTAGTTGTATCTTTAAAAGTTAAGGCTTATCTGACAGTCAAGATGGGTTGGGTCTCATCATCCTCATAGTCTAACCATATAGAGTTATCATTGTTAATCACAGGTGTAGCATGAGGGTAAAGAGTAAGCTGCTTGGTTTCACATCCGTTAGAAATTGTCATTGAACCTGATCTATAGCTGATGAAGGCATCTGCTGTAGCTAGCCAAGGTCTCCCTAAAATCAATGGATGTCCCCCCAAATTTGTTTTAGTCTGTAATACAACAAAATCGCTAGGTAGTTCCAAGATTCGACTGAAATTATCAGGTCTTCAATAACTCCTTCTGGTTTGATTGTGGAACGGTCAGCTAGTTCTAGAATGGTTGGGGTTTCCCTAATTACATTCTTTAACTGTAATAACTGTGTAGTTTCAAGTGTCATAATATTTATAGCAGCACCTAGATCTACTAGAACTCTGGAAACAAAAGTTTTTCCAACCTGTACCGTAACTGTAGGATGACTAGGGTCACCATATTTCACAGGAGGGGTTTTTCCTGACATTAGAGCAACTAGATCACCCATCACATGAACTGTGAGGGGATCTTTAGCTTTTCTTCTAGGTTTCTTAATGCAAATATCTCTAACAGTTCTAGCATAAATTGGTACATCTCTAAGTGCTTGTAAGAGTGGAATTTTAACATACAAATTCTACAATTCTCCTAAAAGATTAAAAGCAGGTGGCTCAAGTGTCTTGGTAAGAGCCAGACATTCAGGGAATGGCGGCTCTGCTGTTTCAGTAGTTTTATTAGAGGATGACTCAACTGTTTTAGCATTGTTATTAGATGACTTTTCTTTTCCTGTCTCCTCTTTATCAGAGTCAGAAGAAGTAATGTCATCAATAATGGGTTCAACTATTCTCCCAGAGTGAAAATGAATATCATTACATTGCATAGGGAAAACAGGCTGGTTTTGAATATCAATGACCTACAGAGCTTTATTGTTATTAGGGTTGGGGTTTGGTTGCACAGGCAGCTGGGGTCTCATTGTCTGGTTATTCGGTGGAGCATTTGATGGCAAGGAGAGAGATTGCTGATACTGGGGAAATTGGTTTGGAAATGGGATCTGTTGAGCTGTCTAGTTTGGGTTCCATTGATTAAATAAGATTGCTGTAGAGCCCAGAGATTCCATATTGTAGGATCAACAAAAGGAGGATTTGGTTGCTGCATGGGTGGGAAGTTCATTTGGTTGAAGGGTGGGTATTGCATTTGATTCAAGGGCAGGTAATTTGCTTGAAAAGGAGGATGATTATTCCAATGATTAAATGGCATATTAGAATTCGTACCTTGTCCTCGTGGTTGCCATTGCCTCCTCTATGTCAGCAAGTAAACTGCTTCAGCTTCTTCTTCAGTTGGTTGCAGTGCTGCTTTTATTCCTGGTAAAGAAGTGCATTGTTGAGTCTCATGGTCCTCGCAAATAGTGCAAATTGGTACCTTGTTCAGTGGGCATTCCCTTAGTGGGTGTTTTTCTCTGCATTTAGAGCAGAACATAGCCAAAGCAGCTTCTGCCTCTGCCTGCTTCTTTTTACCCTGCAAGGTATCAATTTGTGAAGCAAAAGAGCTTAACATTTCAGTTTTAAATTCTTCAAGTAAGTTACCTATTTCAGCCCGTGTTGCTCCTCCACTTGCTGATTTCTGGACTCTTGAGTATGTACTATCTTTGCTTTTTGGCCTGTTTGCCGCTCCTCTTTAACATCTCTTACAGAGGTTGACAATCTCGTCATACGATTCCTTAGATATATCCCCTTTTCCAAGCATATTCAACATATCTAAGCAGTCATCTCGTACCCCTTTTAACAGTCTTGACTTAAGAATATCCTTACTCATATTCGGATGATCAGATCGCTGCAAATTATGCTGTAATATTTCCACGAAGTCCTCCAGGTTCTCGTCCTCCTTTTGAACTGTCTTAAATAATTCCTCCTTCCTTTCTCTTGTTGGGCAATAGTCCTGGTATTTGGCCAAGAAATTTTCTTTCATTTGATCCCATGTTGTGATCATATGTCTTCCCAAGATCATGAACCACCTTAGTGCATTTCCTTTTAATGTTGTTGGAAATAACTTTAACTTTTGAGAATTAGTAACATAATCATAGCTCCTACATAATATATCAAACTCGAACATAAATTCATCAGGGTCTTCAGATGATAAACCATGAAAATTAGGTAGGGCTGAGAGTGGGATGTTTTTCATAGGAGTTGCCCCTCTAGGAAGATCTCCAATAGGGAATTCCAAGGTGGAAAGGGAATTTTCTCCTCCTCCTTCTCTTCGTCCCCCACCAACAAGTCCTTCATTATTTCTGTCCATTGGTTGTTACCCTGTCTCACTTGCTCGGTCTTCAGCACTTTTTGTAGGGCTTTCAATGTCCTGAATTGGTTCCTCAACTTCAATATCTTCTATTGGTTCTTCAACTTCAATATCTTCTATCGGTTCTCCAATATCTTCCACTGACTCCTCGATTTGTTCTACTATCTCTTCGGCCCTTTCTGGTCCCAATACTCCCTCCGTTTCGTAATCCGTCTCGAGAGGGTGCCAAGTCTGTGGCCTCCGAGAACTTATCTTCCTCCTCTGCCTTGGCCCCTGCCGCCTGTAGGGTTAGCTTTCCTGCGTCCTTTCATGCATCCTGTACATCTAAAAGAAAATCATTAATGCTCTTAAAATCTTCGGTCGCCTTCCTCGGCAACGACGCCAAAATGTTGGTCACTTTAATTGCTTATTAATTAAACAGTCGAGTGCCACATAAATTTTCAACCTGGGAAAGTCCGATTATTTCAAAGGCAACTACGTACTGTATGTACTCAATTTTAATAGCACTAAAAAGTTGTAGTATAAGTAAATCACACCCTGTTAAATCTTTACTCTGTGTTACAGCAGCTATAATCTATTGCAGGTATCTAATAAGAGATGGATAATTAATTAAAAAGAATAAATATGCAAAAGAAAACAATGGCTGTTCTGTAACAAAGGATCAGGACCCTATCCCTAGAGTAGGAACATTCAACACCTACCTCTGTTATCCAGTTCACCAATTTACTCTGTAAATCCTAATCACCGGTGAGGCACTCATGTAATAGCATCAATTGATTAAAAGAGAAACAGAGTTTTAGCAAAAGTAAAATAACATCCAGAAACAATACTCGTTAACAAGGTATGAACATAAATCACACTTAACACACAACAGAAAGGAAATGGGTGAATCTTGTGATGAAGGTGGGCCTTGTCCTTCTCACAAGATTCCCCAGGACACAGAAACTAAGATAAAATACTCAGAACAAAACTTTATTCATACGTCAATATACCACATTACAGAAAAGATTCAGTCTCGTTCCTTCGACTACAATCCTTTTGTTACAACTTTGTTCATTCCATCTCCTCTAATGTAGATGTCTCCTCTTTATAGAGGAGACATCTATTACAAAAGATTTTCATTATAGATTCTAGTTCAACCCTTTGTACAAAAATAGGGAAATCAGTTTCCCATCAACAGAATACTGTTACAGTAATTTAGATTATGAATGTTACGACTAATGTAACAGTTTCTTCAATGATCAATCAGGTTCTTTTGTTGTTGCAAATCTGGTACGCAAATCTCAACTGTCTCCTTGAGATTTGCATGCTTTTCTTGTTGTTTCAGCTTCGAGATTCATGTTGTTCCTGCTGTTTCAGCAACTGCAAAAGATAGTCCTGCCAACTTTAGGCAGTTTCAACAATTGTTCAACAACTCAGTCAACTTCAAAGATCAATTATAAAGATAGCATGATTATGTGTTAAATAATTAAACATATAACAATGAGAAGAGTCACTGTATACCTTTAGAATGATTGAGTCAAAACACTAGCAAGGACTTTCAAATATGGGTTGAAAAGGGTAATATTATGACAAAATATAAGGTCAAAGATACACAATATGGGGTCCTAACACCCCTTGGTGAAGAATAACAACCCTTGGTTAGACTACAGTTTACAGGAGAAATTGCTGTTCAAGGGCGGACAACTGTGCATACCAGACTGCTCGATGAGAGAAAACATTATTCGAGAAAAGCATAGTGGAGGCTTGGCTGGACATTTCGGCATGGATAAAACACTCGAGCAGCTCAAACACTTTTATTTTTGTCCAAGGATGCAGAGAGATATGCAGCGATTCGTAGCCAGGTGCAAAGTGTGCCAATTAGCAAAGGGTCATAGTCAGAACGCAGGATTGTATACACTGTTACCTATTCCAGGCAGACCATGGGACTCCGTCAGCTTGGACTTCGTCTTAGGGCTACCTAAGACACAGCGAGGGTATGATTCCGTAATGGTAGTGGTGGATATATTTTCGAAAATGGCACAATTTATTCCCTGCAGGAAAACTAGTGATGCCACTCACGTGGCCCACTTGTTTTTTGACGAGATCGTCAGGTTACACGGATTACCCAAATCCATCCTGTCAGACAGGTACGTGAAATTCACGGGACATTTTTGGCGTACCCTGTGGAAAAAGATGAATTCTTAGCTGAGTTACAGTTCTGCTTACCATCCGCAGACGGACGGACAAACATAAGTTGTAAACAGGAGCTTAGGGAATCTGTTGTGAAGTCTAGTGGGAGAGAACTCGCGGATGTGGGATCGAGTGTTGGCGCAGGGAGAATTCGCTTACAACGATTCGTCTAACCACAGCACAGGCTTGAGCCCTTTCCAAATCCTGTACAGCATGCATCCTCATGGAGTGCATGAATTGTGGGACCTGGGACTACAAGAATGACGAAGCACGGATGGAGAAGATTTCGCTAACGCGATGAGGGATTTGCACAAACAGGTGAAACTCAAGTTGCAGGACAACAGTTTAAGGTACAAATAACAAGCAGACTTGCAGAGGAAAGAGGTACAGTACGAAGTAGGAGACAAAGTCCTCGCACATTTGCACAAGGAACGCTTTCCTAAAGGTACGTACAATAAGTTGAAGTACAAGAAAATAGGGCCCTGCAAAATGCTTCGGAAGTTTTCAGCAAATGCCTATGAGATCCAGTTGCCACCAGGAATAGGCATTTTGCCTATTTTTAATGTAGTAGACTTGTTTCCCTATACGGCCAACCCAGAGGAGAAGGAAGATGAAGGAACCACGCGACCCACACAAGGCACTCAGGATGAAGGAGGAGTTTGGAAGAGACAGATGCCTTACATTCTACCTCTCGAGATCGAGAGCATTCTCGACACTCAGGTGGCGAAATGAACTCGGTGAAAGGAGTACTTACAGTACTTGGTGAAGTGGCGAAATCGTTCAATTGAGGACAGCTCATGGCTTGATGCCAGGCAGATCGAACAGACAGGTACTTCTGTTGAGAAGCTCATGGACCAGAGGCATGATTTTTCTTTTGCCTCGGGAGCCTGATGCAGGAGCATCCAGCTCACCATGACTGGGTGAAGTCTCGACCAGGCGAAGGACAGTGAATTTACTTTTACGAGTTTTTTTCTTATATGATGGTCAACAAGAAATTAGGTAGGATTGTTATTTTATTTACTCACTTAGTTAAAAACGGTTATACAGTTAGGATCTGGTGTTGTTTGTTGTTAGCAAATCCAGGTTATCTTTTTGTTTTAGCAGAAAAAAGAAAAGACATATGTACTGAAAGACAAATCTTGCCGTAGCATAAAGCAACTAATTAATAACCATGTAACTGAAAAAGAACTCAACTGTAAAACAGGTATACAGTTTCATTAACTGAAACAGAGTAGCTATAAATGTTAGGGAGCAAGACAAAAGAGGGATTCAGTTGGAAACCACTCACACTCTAATAAAAAGAAAACATTAACAAAATAATTTCAAGCAGTTGTCGATCTGTATGTTATTTCCAATTGTTAAGATATCTGGCCAAAGAATAACCATTAGCTACAGGTTCTGTAAATCAATTCTTTTCAGTTGCGTTAATCTAAGGAATAGACATTTGTTTAATTACATTAAGCACAGTCCCAGACAAAAGAGGCCGCATGTTACGAGACAGAAACTATAGTCACGAGCAGAGTCCATTACAGGCTAACAAAACGAACCAGAGCATTATTTTATGAACAACACGTCAACAACGTTCAGGAGAGCGAATCCAAACAATTTAATTACACAAATCGATGATATCCAGTAACAACTACAGTGATGGAATGAAGCATACGAGCCACAGAAAACTCAGGTAAACACATTCATGTAACGCATGTCGTAAATATCATTTTTCTTTTTCATTTCTAGAAATCATCAACAAAGCTACAATCGAACAACATACCGAAGGCCATACAAGCACAAAACCATAGTTTGCCAACCTCGGAAGAGGGTTTCAAGTCGACCAACCTTTTTTAGTAATTACAAACAACAAAACGTGACGGCAGAACAGGGTATCGAGGACTGTCGAAATGCAAGACCACAGCTTGCAAACCCTGGAGGAGGGTTACAATTTCGATGAACCTAGACGGCAAGACAAGCACCGAGCAATCACGGTGAAACCCTAGGCGAGGGTTTGAAGGCCTATCAAAATACAGACTATGGAAATAAAGACCTGGATTAACAGAGTTAAATAAGGAGACTACAGACACATCGTAATAGAGCCTACCGAATAGGGCCGGAAGAGTCTTGGATGAGCCCTCGTGTTGAAGCCCACAACACCTGTAGAGATAGCACACACCCAAAAATCAGAACAAGCATTTACTGGAAAGAAAACAAGCACAAAAGACGAACCAGGGACGTAACCATACCTGAGAGCTCGCAGTAGCAGCGAGGAAAAACAATCCCAGAACCACAACCACCAACTGTAATGAGCAAGGGGCGAGCAGAGTTAAAAACTAAAAGAGAAGGAGTTGGAAAGTGAAACAGGGACCGGACGAATTACCTGGAGACCGAGCTGGAGGCCGAAGGGGAACCATAGTGCCAACCTGAGGACGAGCCATCGCTGGAGAAGCCAACTGGAACGAGAATGCCACTGTCGAAACTCGCATGCACTACCTGAGAATGTTGTAACAGAGCAAAAGCCAACATTCGACAGAGAACCACCAAACTACTGCTTGGTGGAACAAGGTAAGCCATGGACTGAGGAACGAGAAACCACAGGCACATTGAGACAGACAACCAGAACCAAAGTTCAACGCGTGACCACAGCAGCCCAACTTGCAGAGCTTAGCAACAAAAAAAATCTCATAGCAACAATGCAAAATGACCCAACGAGCAGGCAGCCCGGGAGAATAGTTTAGAGATGAGCGGGAATTACCAGGCAAGGGCTGTATTAAATTTCTCATTAATTTTCATACCAAACATCAAATATAACCTGTGCATTTCATACGTGTGCCCATCCAACTGATTGTTTTAATCAACCATCCAACGATTGCATAAATCATTCCATACATATTTGTCAACATACCGAAACATATCACCTATTACATAATTGCAAGGGGCATTTAGGATGGGTGCCACTATAAGTGTTGTAAGTTAATTATTGACAGTGGTAGTACAGATAACTTGGTGTCCACAGAGATGGTGGAAAATTTGGAATTGAGGCGATTGAAACATCCCACCCCTTATAAAGTTTCATGGCTGCAAAAAGGCCATCAGTTGCTGGTGGATGAACAATGCGAGGTGGAGTTTCAAATAGGCAGATATAAGGATAAAGTCATTTATGACATCATGCCAATGGATGTATGTCACATACTACTAGGCAGGCCATGGTGGTATGACAGAAAGGTGGTGCATGATGGATTGACGAACTGTTATAAGTTTGTCAAGGATGGAATCAAGCATACACTTGTGCCCATCAAGGAGGAAGGGACAACAGGGACAAGTGAGCCAAGAGCATTCTTGGTTAGCGGAAAATGATTTCTGAAACAAGTTGAGGATAGTGAGATGGGTTATGCAGTTGTAAAAAGAGCAAAAAAATTGCTGTTGCATACAGAGGCATCAAATTTACCCCTATAAATTTAGCAGATGTTGCAGGAATTTACAGACATAGTGGTGGATGACTTGCCAGATAAACTACCCCCAAAAAGAAGCATAAGTCATCATATTGACTTCATACCCAGAGCCAGTTTGTTGAACAAGGTAGCATACCGAATGATCCCCAAGGACAATGAAGAGATTAGGAAGTAGGTGCAATAACTGCTAGACAAAGGATTGATAAGGGAGAGTTTGAGCCCTTGCGTAGTTCCAACGGTTCTCGCTGCCAATAAAGGAGGAGAGTGGCGGATGTGCACAGATTCGAGAGCCATTAACAAAATCACCATCTGGTACAGGTTTCCACTGCCACGGATGGACAATATGATGGATTGTTTAAGTGGGGCAACATATTTTTCTAAGATAGACTTAAAGAGCGGGTATCATCAGATCCGAATACGAGAGGGGGACGAGTGGAAGACAACCTTTAAGACGAATGAGGGACTGTATGAATGGCTGGTCATGCCATTTGGACTGAGCAATGCACCCAGTACATTTATGTGGTTAATGAATGAGATGCTAAAGGAGTACATCAGAAAATTTGTGATAGTGTACCTAGACGACATATTAATTTTCAGCAGGACAAGGGAGGAGCACCTTCGACATGTTCGAAAAGTGCTGGAAAAATTACAACAGAACAAAATGCAGATAAATTTGAAAAAATGTACTTTTTTGCAGAAGGAATTGATTTATTTGGGCTTTGTAATAGCAGAAAATGAACTGAAGATGGATTCGGAGAAGATTGCAGAAATAGTTAATTGGCCATCTCCGAAAAGTTTATTTGAGGTACGTAGTTTTCATGGACTAGCGAGTTTTAACCGGAAATTCATAAGAAATTTTAGCGAAATTTGCGCGCATATGTTGGACACCATTAAAAAGGCCAGTCAACCTTTTCTATGGACGAATGCAGCGGATAGAAGTTTTCAACTATTAAAGAAAAAGATCACAAAGAGGCCGATCCTGAGATTGCCAGAATTTAAGAAGCTTTTTTAGGTTCGCTGTGATGCTAGCGGTATGGCTATTGGAGCTGTACTTAGCCAGGAGGATAAGCCTGTTGCATTTTTCAGCGAGAAGCTAAATGAAAGCAGACATAAATATTCATCTTATGACAAGGAGTTCTATGCTGTTATACAGGCATTAAAACACTGGAGGCATTATTTGCTGGGAAACGAATGTGTTGTTTTTAGATAGTTCTATGCTACAGTATGTAATGCAACAACACAAGATGAATCACAAACATGCCAAATGGGTGGAATATTTGCAGAGTTTCACCTTCGTGTTGAAACACATCAGCGGGTAGGCCAACAAGGTGGCAGATGCTCTGAGTAGGAGAGCTTTACTTCTACAGGAGAGTATTGTGCAAGTGCTGGGTTTTGAGCACTTGAAGGATTTATATCAGGCAGACACAGATTTTAGAGAAGCCTATGAGGCATGCCAAAATCCCTTGGTGAGAGATAACAATCCATGGTTGGACTACAACTTGCAAGAGAAACTGCTGTTTAGAGGAGGACAACTATGCGTTCCTGACTGCTCGATGAGGGAGAACATTATTTGGGAGAAGCACAGTGGAGGTCTAGCCGGACATTTCGGCATGGACAAGACACTCGAGCAGCTTAGTCATTTCTACTTTTGGCCAAATATGCGAAGGGATGTACAACAATTTGTGACCAGATGTAAAGTGTGCCAGTTGGCGAAGGGTCACAGTCAAAACACGAGATTGTACACACCGTTACCTGTTCCAGGCAGGCCGTGGGACTCAGTCAGCTTGGACTTTGTCTTGGGTCTACCTAAGACATAGCGAGGTTATGACTCGGTGATGGTAGTAGTGGACAGATTCTCAAAGATGGCACATTTTATCCCTTGCAAAAAACCCAGTGATGCCACTCACGTGGCCCACTTGTTTTTCACGGAGATTGTTAGGTTACATGGGTTGCCTAAGTCTATTCTTTTGGACATGGATGTGAAGTTTATAGGGCACTTTTGGCACACCCTGTGGAAGAAAATGGATACACAGTTGAGTTACAGCCCTGCTTATTACCCGCAAACTGATGGACTAACATAGATGGTAAACAGGAGTCTAGGAAACCTGCTACGAAGCTTGATTAGTGAGAATTCGCAGATGTGGGATCAAGTGCTTGCACAGGCAGAGTTCGCTTATAACAACTCACCTAATCGCAACACATGCTACAGTCCATTTCAAATCCTGTACGACATGCATCCTCGCGGAGTGCATGAGTTGCAAGATCTTGGATTGCAAGAAAGGCGAAGTGCAGATGGAGAAGATTTCGCTAACGTGATGAGGGATTTGCATGAGCAGGTGAAAATTAAATTGCAGGATAACAGCCAAAAGTATAAACAACAAACATATTTGAAGAGAAGGGAAGTACAATTCAACGTAGGAGATGAAGTCCTCGCGCATTTGCGCAAGGAACGCTTTCCTAAAGGTGTGTACAATAAGCTGAAATATAAGAAGATAGGTCCCTGAAAGTCCTCCGGAAATTTTCAGCGAATGCCTATGAGATACAATTGCCACTCGGAATAGGAATTTCGCCTATCTTTAATGTAGTAGACTTGTTCCCTTACACTGCTGACCCAGAAGAAAAAGAAGAAGACATAATTACGCGGCCTACACGGAATACCCAGGATGGAGGAGAAGCTTGGATGAGACAGATGCCTTACGTTCCGCCTCCCGAGATCGAGAGCATTATCGACACTCAGGTGGCCAAACCAACTCGACGGAAGGAGTATCTGCAATACTTGGTCAAGTGGAAGAACCGTCCTATTGAGGACAGTTCGTGGGTTAATGCCAGGCAGATTGAGTAGACAGGTTCTTCAGTCGAGAAGCTCATGGACCGAAGTCATGATTTATTTTTGCCCGGGAGCCTGATGCAGGAACATCCAGCTAGGGCACCATGACCGGGTGTTGGTCTCTGCCAGGTTGGAGACTTGAGTTAACATCTTGTTTGTCTTACATGTTTAGTTTGTCAGAGTAGGAGATAGGATTTTGTTTTTATCTTAATCTCTGCATTAGTCAAAGGTAGTTTGGTCGGTTAGGGTTATTTACTTGTTTGTTTTTAATTAACAGTGGATTAATAATTATCTTGTCATTTTAAGAGGAAAAGACAAATGTGTTAAAAGGAAAATCTTGTCATAAAGACAAAACAGAATACTTAATAGTTATGTAACTATAAGGTCTACAACTGAAGGTAATTGCACAGTTTCATTAACTGTAGACAAAAACATATAAATGTAACAATGGAAGTCATGCATAGGGTTCAACATTTCTTGCATTCAAGTAATAATAATAATAGAGTAGACCATTCAATCCATCTGTGCATTCTGCTTTACTTTCGTTGTGCTTCCTAATTAACGAACATCTGAATAGACAAAATAATGTTAACAGACCATTTCATTTAATTCTTTTTGTTTTCTTGAGAAGATAGCCCTAACATCGAGACATAAATGCAAATGCTAGAGCGAGGGTTTGTATTTCTATTGAAGAAAATAGTGTTGACTGAATAGGAGCGAACACAAATAAGTTCGAGGATGGGTAAAGCATCCACAGGCCATACTGTAACTTTTAATTTTGAAATCGACCATCAAACAAATTACCAGAGCAACCACAACATTTTCTGTTCGTGGAAAAACATTACAAGCATAGCCGTAAAACAACAATTGAAGTTTGACGGCATCGAATCCGGACTAAAAAGAACGACGGCCGAATCATATAATTAACATTCAGGTAAATCGAACCCAACATTCTTTCCTGTAAGTTTTTCTTCGAATTACAAAAACAAATGTATGAGAATATACAGTAGTATTACAAGACGAAACAGGGATAAACATATAAGCCAATGGACGACAAATCCTAGGTGAGGGTTTTGAAGACTGTTTCTATACATAGCAAGTTACAGGCAACAATCACTAGACAGTGAAAGCCTAAGACAACAAGACGACCACAACGCTACCTACGACCGAGAGCCACATTTGACAAGCTTGGTTTACCATGTTTGACTATAGTTGTCCATGTTCACCATGTTTAAACATGGCTAACTATGTTTCTACTATGAGTGGGTGTGGTTAACTATTGTATGGCTATGGTACTTGACCATGTTTTTAATATGGTTAATTATGATTGACTATAGCTGAGCATGGTTTTATTATGATTGACCATCATTTTGCCATGGTTTACTCATGTTCAACCATAGTTGAATATGATTGACTCAAGTTGACCATGGATTGAATATGGTTGACTTTGGTTGACCATCTCTTGACTATGGTTTGCCTATAGTTTACCAAGATTTGACTATGGTTACAATTGCAATGGGGGTTGTTATGGTGAGACATGGTTTAACTATGTTTAAGGCTCACCATTGGCTATGGTTTGACATGTAAACTTGTAATACATCATGCAATATCAAATTGAGACCATATATTAAATCCCTTAGGTAGTTGAAAAAAGATGTCTTTATTGTACTTGAAATAATCAACATTAAACCAGGTATTATGCTGGTGTATAAAAAAATCACATACATCCATTTCTAGATATAAAAACTTTATATCTTATTCTATTTCTATTTTAAATTTATTACCTAAAATTGACTGTAATGAACAAATTTATTATTTGATAGAAAGCATATTTAATATATTAACAGTAGCAGCGGCAGTGAAGAGGAAGCCCGCAAACATGCAAACTCTAAAAAGAATGTTGATGTATTAGCTAGTCAAAATTGCTCTTTCTTCATACAGAAGTCTGTCCAAAACATAATTAGCACATTTCTTCACGTCAATGTTGATGTAATAGCTAGTCAAAAAGTACTCTCTTAATACAAAGTACAAATGTCTATCCAAAACATAACCTAGTTAGCAGAAAGATTCTTAATGGCAACTCAATCACTATATCATTCCAACATACATAACCTAGTTAGCAGAAAAATTCTTAATGGAAGTTCAATCACGATATCATTCCAACATATGAGTTGACTTTCTGGACAGTTGTTTTAATCCCAAAAAAGTAGCGTTAGTGACTTCCGGTAAGTCTCTAATACCATATTTGATGTCACAGATGATATCGTTGACCGAGATATTTCTAGGAGCAAGGGAAAAATTCAAACCCTTCTCCAAAAGACTAATGACTCGGTGGTCAAAAGCCAAAACTAGAGAGGTTGACTACCTTATTGGAAGAGGAAGGAAGAAAATTAGAACTAACAATTTTATTCAAACCTAAAGATCTAAAACTATTCCTATTATTATTATTATTAGAATTAAAAATATATTCATTAACTCCCTTATTACTATTATCGTTATTATTATTAATAACTTCAATTTTTTTTTTTTTCTACGTTAAGACTAACCTAAGTGCCCACGGGGGATTTGAACCGGTGACCTATCGCAAGGAGTGCCTTAACAGCGCACCCATTCACCGTCAATCCAAAGCCCCGTGGGCATTATTAATAACTTCATTATAATAATAGCTTTTTATTAATTCCATCATCATTATCATTTATTATTATTGATATTATTATTATTATTCTGATCTTTTGGTCTCTACTTTGCCCTCTATTTAGGCATGTGCCATGATTTGCATCTTCATCTCATTGTGATGATGAACCACACTAGCTGGTTGGAAACGCGTTGACAAAATTTTCTCTTATGTGGTTTCTACCGAAAAGACTCTTCTTAATGTAATATGGATCACAGAAGCCTGAATTTAGAAAATATTATATGTATTTTACACTAACCATAATATTATTAGAATAATTACATAACTTGTTATGATTTTGTTAAATCTTATATATTTGATAGAAGTTTAAATATTTTCAATAATCATTAGGTTACTTTCAAATCATAAATTTATATAATATATTAAACTAAATTGATTATCGAGTCAATATATAATATATCAAATTAAATTGATTATTAAATTATTTTTTAATAAAGCATTTGATATCACATATTTTGCATTTTTAAAAGAAAAACTAGTCAATGATAAGTCTAATTCTAACCCTCATCCTGTTAGGATTTTTAGATAATTTGTAACTCTTTTGGTGATCAAAAGTTTAAATATTTTCTATATGAGATATTTAAATATTTTAATGGAGTCATCTAACGAGGTGGAGGAATTTCCCGGACGGCTAAAAGTGGCTGGAATCTGGGCAAAAAAATTTCAAAAAATCCTATAGAAGTAGTCCTTGAATCGTGTTTTTGATAGTGGAAATAGATTCAGCACCATCAAAAATGTCTAGGACACCTAAAATTTTGAAGTTTAACAACTATAACTTGGATTTACAAAAATCCTTGCCAGATTTTCTTTAAATATGACTTGAATTTCCATAACTTTCTAGGCAACTCCTCTGCCTCATTAGACTACGCGTATTTTAACAACCATTTCATGACTTCCAACTAAGTATCAAATTGATACTCTTATATTCAAACTCCTCGGAAAGAAAGGTGAAAAATAATGAATAAAATCTAAAATAATTTCTAATTGATATTCGTAATCAATATACTCTAAAAAATGAATACTTGATAAAAAGTACCACCCATAATTGTTAAGTAGACTGCCCATGATTTTACTATGGTTACCATTGCAATGGTGGTTGTTGATGGTTAACCATGGTTTGACTATAGTTAAACGTCACCATCGACTATAAGCACCCATGGTAAACCATGGATGTAACTTACCTCATGCTCGCTCTAACTATTTTTTTTTAATATCGATATAAGCAATTGCCCCAAAAGGTGCAAAGGTACACCGAAGGAATATAAGATTTGAGAAGACCATATGACCACTTACCGAGCCCACTGCCAAATGCACGCACATAAGTATTGCCAAAATATCCAATGCAAGCATCATGAGTCGTTTCTTTAAGTGGAGTTAAATTCTCTTATTTTCATCTACCTCCCTACAATTAAACTTTGACAAGTGAGGTGGGTTAACAATGTTCACTGCAATGACATGTGATTCTGTCGATTTTTGTGTTAAAAGGGTTTGAAGAAAACACGGAAACTAAATCTCGTACACTGAATAATATTTATCTACGATTATTTTGTAAAACTAAATCCTTACCATTCACATATTAATTATTGATAATATTTTGAATGTTTGCCCTTAAATCAAATTAGCCTTCTTTTGTTAATGATATAAAATTATTCACTTAGAGTATAACATACATATGTTTGTTTGACTTGAATTGTAGATATTTTTGCTCATTCTTGTGAGAAATAAAATCCTCGCTTTGTTGTACAACCAAAATTCTATCTTTGTTGTAGATCAGGGTTGAGGCTTGTCTGGCAAGTGGTAGAACATGAATTCATTTATTTAACTTGAATTCTAGAATCTTTTGATGCCTTAGGTAAAATCTTGTTAAATGAAAGATTGAAGTTAATCTATTTTTCATTGTGAGAAACATATCTATGGCAGGACTTAGGACGCGTGTAAACATATCTATAGCACAATCATTCTCTCCCATTATGTTACTTTTGAATTATCCATTTTATCCTTGGGATTTCTACGAGAAGTTTTGGGAAGGTCCACCATTGTGGACTTAACCATTAACAACTTTCTTCTAAATAGAAAGAAGTTCGTAATACTCAAATGCTATTTCTTTATTATTCACAAATAACTCATTTATTAATTTAATAAAATACAATTTAATTACATAATCAAATAATTTCAATCCTAGCTTCCATAGACATTAAACTCAAACAATAATTCAACAGTCTAAAAATAGTCATGTTTTTAAAAAGCAAAACATGGGGTGGCATAATGGCCATCCACTATCACTCAATATGTTCACTATGGTTTGCCTATGTTCAACCATAATTAAATATACAATAGTCAACCATAGTAAACCAGAGTCAATAATAGTCAACTTTAGTTATTGTCTTCATATCATATTATAGACTTTATCATACTTATCTTAAAAATATGAATTTATGAAATTTTATTAATAAATAATAGCATGGATATTTTCATGTTATTAATTAAGGCAGAGAGCAGATTTCCGCTCTTCATGCTTAGGTTACCAACTCGGCAATCCCATAAAAACCAAATCTGTCAGCACAGGTGGTCGTTGTACCTGATCTTCATGGTTTAGTTTCTGAGAGTTCATCTAATGGAGATCTTCTTTAGTCTTCTCCTTGGGTTCTTCATCGTTGTCTGCTCCTAGCTGAAATTGCATCATACAATGTGATGACTTCTTCTGATTTCGATACCCCTTGCCTTTGCTCCTCCCTCGATTCGGCCCTAGTGTTTAGGATTGGTACCATTCCCTGGGTCATGCCCAATACCCCTTGCTCGGTTCCATCATCTATTCCCTGTACTAATTCTCGATCCCCTCCCTCCCCTTCACATCGACGCAGTGGAGTCACCTGCCCTTCCTCATCACCCTCTCCTCGCCGGGTCTCTTGCTTACGCTACAGTGGAAGGTGATCCAATTTCACTGAATGGATCTAAAAGATTGACCTACCCCCATCTCTCCTCTGGTCAGTGTCCGCCTATTTTAGCCAATCTGCCCCTCATTATTCTCTGTCTATCCTCCAACCAACATCCTATTGTCTCGACCTCTCCTCATATTCCCTCGGCCTTTCCTGTTCTTCCCTCTCCTTTAAGTGATGAGTCATTGGTTGACTCGGCGTTCCCAATTATTGGGGTTTCCAATTCTCTCTCATCCTTTCAACTTTCTTCTGTTGATAATTCTAATAGCTATTTCTATATTAATAAAACTAATAATATAATTAATATAATAATAAAATAATAACAATGAATTTAATAATAATAATAATAATAATAAATAATATTATTTAATAATATTGATAATAATAAATATAATGGTAATAATAATAATGAATTTCATAATAATAATAATAATAATAAGAATAATAGAATAATAATAATAATAAATAATAATTTAATAATAATAATAGTTATATACAAATTTGATCTTATTAGTAACAATAATAATGAAAACCATCATAATAATAATAATATTGATAGTGTTACTCCTATTTCTTTAGAGAATATTTCTAATGATAAAAAGGCTTCGTATTCAAGCAATAAGGTTGTTAATCTTTCCAGTTTTTCTTTTGATTCCCATGTTTTTAGTCTTTTAGAAAAAGGTTTAAACTTTGTTGTAGCTCCTAGAAAATTTCCTGTGAATGACATCATTTGTGACATTGAATTCGGGATTCGAGATTTACTTGATTCCACTAAAGATGTTATTAGGCAGGATTGCGTGGTTATCCTTAGGAAGGCTAAACCCCATAGGAGCAACCTTAGCAAGCATGAGTTTGAAGCTCTCAAGTCCCTGAATAATAACAAGGACATTGTTGTTCTGAAAGCTGACAAACGGGGTGCAGCTGTCATTCTTAACAAAGAGGATTACCGGAAAAAATGTTAGATCACCTTTGTAATAGCAGAAGCTAAAAAAAAGCTTACTAAGAACCCCCTAAAAAAGGTTTCTAAAACTGTTGCTCTAGCCATAAAATTGAGTAGCACTGTTAGGTCCCTTAGTAAGAAGCTTATCGAAGGCAACCCTCTCATTCCTAGAATCTATGGTTTCCCCAAGATCCATAAGGAGGGGGTCACTCTTAGCCCCATTGTCAATACTATTGGTGGGCCAACTTATCTTTTAGCGAAATTTCTTACTAACAAGCTCAAACCGCTCGTTAGCAGGTTTGAATCCTTTGTTAAAGATTCATATTCGTTCGCTAACGAGTTACAGGATTTTAGATTTGACTGTGAGTATCAGCTGGTGAGTTTTGATGTGGTATCCTTATTCACCAATATCCCCATCAATGAGGTCATTGATGTTATCAATCACATCACTGATCCTGATACTTCCTTTTTAGGTAAAATTTGT
Organism: Pinus taeda; assembly: GCA_000404065.3. NCBI lineage: Eukaryota > Viridiplantae > Streptophyta > Pinopsida > Pinales > Pinaceae > Pinus > Pinus taeda. The sequence goes on along the minus strand of APFE030252697.1, from coordinate 28,912 downwards.
CTCACCTCTACTTTCTTTAATTTTGAGGGTGAGTTCTATGAGAAAACCTGCATTGTGTCTATGGGTTCTCCCCTTCCCCTGTTGTGGCAAACCTCTTCATGAAAGATTGTGAATCTAGAGCCTTGACTTCTGCTCTTTACCAACCTAAACTTTGGAAAAGGTTTGTGGATGACACTTGTGTCGTCCGGTCTCACGGTAAAGAAAAGTTGGAGCTATTTTACCATCAACTTAATAGTCAACCGAGTTACATAAAATTCACCATGGAATTTAAAATTGATGGTAGCCGCCTTTTCTTGATGTTCTTATCTCGAAGAAGGATGACAGTTCTTTTTCTCATCAAGTTTTTCAGAAGAAAACTCACACTGAGCAGTATCTCCATTCTAGTTCTCATCACTTTCCTGCTCAAAATCTAGGCGTTCTCAACACCTTAGCCACTCGGGCGTCATGGGTTTCTAACGAAAATCACCTGGAAGTTGAGAAAACCCACCTCCTTAAAGCTTTTAATAAGAATGGTTATAGTAGGTCTCAAGGCCTTAGGGATTTTCTAAATGCTGAAAAAGGTCCTAAGAGGAAGATTGATCCCAAGGATTGGTCTTTTGGAGTTCATCTTCCTTTTATTCAAGGGATCACAAATAAAATCGCTAGGGTCTTGAAGAAACATAAGATTCATTCTTCTTTTAGACCCCTTAACACTATTCAGAGTTCTCTTCATTCTGTTAAGGACCCGGTTAACCCTAAGGATGGGAAGGGTGTTTACATCATTCCTTGTTATTGTGGAACTCCTTATATTGGGGAGACTGCACGATCAATAAACCAAAAGATTTGTGGACATGATGCCAACATCAAGCATGGTAGGTCTCGCTCCTCCGCTATGGCAGAGCATGCAGAAAAAAACAATCATCACATCTGCATCAAAGAGGCTAGGGTCATTGCGAGGATCAACCATTTTCATCATTGTAAATTTAGGGAGTCCTTAGAAATTGAAAAGAGGCATATTAATTTAAATAAGGATGATGGTTTGAGTATCAACAGATGCTGGATTCTTGCGCTTTCTTCCTAAATATTTGTTTATTTTATAATTATTTTAATATTATTATTCCCCTAAACGATTGATTTTTTACTTTTTAATATATATTTATTTTTATAATATTATTATCCACCTATTATTTATTTCTAAATTATATATATATATATAATATATATATATATATATATATATATATTATAACACACACACACACCACATACACACACACACATATATATATCACACACCACACAACAGACACACACACAACATTTATACACTATTACTATATTATTATTATTATATCTTGGGATTGAATAGGTTAAAACCTTAATTTATTATTTTGGATATTATATATAATTAGGGTGATAAGGGTTATAAAATGTTTTAATAAAAATAATATTTATTAAATCAACTTATAAATATTATCAAAATATATATATTATTTTCTAAAAAATTATTTAATTAGATTCCTACAAAAAAATAAAAAATAAATAAAATAATTTTTTTTTTGGTCAAATCTGTGACTTATTTTTTCCCTTAGTCAAACTAGGTGTTAGTCGATAACGGCTAGTTAGCAACTCTCTACATCTATTTATTACATTACCTGGATCTCATTCCTCATCTTGTCCTGAAGATGAACCACACTAGCTCATTCGAAACATGTTGACGAGAATATCTCTTATGTGATTTTTTCTGAAAGATATTGTTAAAAACATTATTATTATTAAATTCTAATTTATGAATAATAATTAATAAAATTATTAAATATTAAATTTCAATGAATTTTTAAATTCAATAATATTAATATTTTTTATTTAAATTATATTTTATTATTATATGATATTATAGCATTATTAATATAAATTAATTATGATATATTAAAAAAATTGATTATTAAATCAATATATAACATATTAACTTAAATTGACATGGTAATTTGATTATTAAATTATTTTTTAATAAATCATTTGATATGATATATTTTGCATTGTTTAATAGTGTTTAGATGTAGATATATAACTTAAACTATATACCAAAATGAAAGTTCAATTCTTATACATGGTACATAGGATGGAACCATATCGAGAGGTTAAGAGTATACTAGATTTTAGGCATCGATATAAAGAGGTAGCATAAGTGTGTAATTCACATCACTGATTTATCATTAATGCTACCACGAATTATCGACATCACGGTTACTGTAAACGCCCTACGATTATTGGGCATTAGGGTTTTAGGTTCTAAGTTTAGGCTTTAACAATATGTTTTAATATTAGGTTTTGGGTTTTACGTCTAGAGGTGTTCGCTGTCAATATTAGCTTTTAGGTTTTACATTTTAATATTGGGTTTAATAGTATTAAAATTTATATTATTAAATTTTTTCAAATCTTGATAGTGACCGACCAAGGATGACCTTAGTTGACTAAGGTTGACAATGTTTGAATTTGGTCAACCATGGTTGACTATAATTGAATATGGTTGACCGTGGTTTATACTATGGTTAAACATGTGTAGCATTTTTAAAACATCCTTGACTATTTTTTACTATGGTTAATGATTCTTTGGCTATGATTGACCATGGTTGACAATGGTCTTCCATGCTCACACTTTTTAAACATCATTGACTATGCATGATTATATTTAACAATTGTTTGACTATGGTTGACCATGGTTGACTATAGTGTCCCATGTTCACCATGTTTAAACATCACTAACTATGTTTTGACTATGAATGACCATGGTTAATGATTGTATAACTATGGTTGTCCATGCTTTTAATATGGTTAGTCATGATTGACTATAGTTGAACATGGTTTTACTTTCACTAACCATCATTTGACCATGGTTTTATCATGTTCAACCATAGTGTAATATGAATGATTATAGATGATCATGCATTAAATGTGGTTTGACTATGATTTCCCAACTCTTGATTATGGTTTGTTAATGAATGCCTATGTTTAACAATTGTTTAACTATGATTGACAATGGTTGGCTGTAATTGTCCACGTCCACCATGTTTAAATATGACTATGGTTAACCATTGTATGGCTATGGTTGGCCATGTTTTGAAAATGATTAATCATGACTGACTATGGTTCAACAGGGTTTTACTATGATTGACCATCATTTGACCATGGTTTTCCAGTGTTCAACCATAGTTGAATATGATTGACTATAGTTTACCATGTATTAAATATGGTTGGACAATGGTTGACCATATTTTGAATATGGTTTGCCTATATTTGACCATGATTTGATTATGGTTACCATTGCAATGGTGGTTGTTCATGGATAGACATGGTTTGACTGTGGTTAACCATGGTTTGACGATGGTTAACCCTAACCATCCACTATATGCCTCCATGGTCAACCATGGCCGTCCACTATTGTTCAATATAATTTACCATGGTTTTCCTATGTTCAACGATAATTGAATATACAATAGTCAACCATAGCGAACCATAATCAATAATAATCAATCATAGTTAACATGTATTAATGTCTAGATTAATTTATAATTAAGGACTTATAAATGTGTCATTAACATTATATTAAATTCTTATTACTCATATTTAAATGTTATAGTAGTGTTATTAACGTTACATCAATGTGTTTATATATATTATATATATATATATATATATATAATAGACACACACACACGCATATATGTACATGTCTTAATATTATATTAACTTCATAATTAAATATTAATTTTAAAGATTTATATATTACTGATGTATTAAGTTAATATTGTATGAATACATTAATTATTAATAAATTACTATGGCTATATTTGTTTATGAAGATTTCAATGTTAATAATAAACCTTGATTACCCTCATCAATGTTATATTATGAAGTTCTTATTCATAACACTATTGAGATTCATTATCCTCAACTACTGTCGTGAATCTCAACAGTGTTGCCTTTATTGCACCAGAAATACATTTATCAGTCTCATCTTTATTGTGTCAGAAATGCATTTATCAATCTATTCTTGTCATGGAAGAAAAATTAGCATTGTGTGATCTGCCTCCTCTTGTTTTGAGTAACTGAGAGTGATTGGGACTTTATAGCTAGGAAACTTTCTATGAATTGAGGGTCTGGCCCTATAGAACCTTCTTCTGACATTGCCTTCCGAGAATAGACTCTCCCAATTTCAGGATTAGTTTCCACCAACTCTCCTTCTCCTAATTTTAGCTTTGATCTAGTGAGCATTCACAACTAAACCAACACAAGCTTGTCTAACCTTACAGCCTAACACTTTGATACCACTTAATCTGATAATCACCTTATGAGTGACCTCAATTTGAAGATTTATTAAACAAAAGGTATTACAGACTCATGTGCTGGTGTGTGTTCTATGTTATTGAAACAACGGATCAATCAGATTGCCAATACACAGACATTTAAATGGAAAGACAACAGAGAAATACAGTAAGCAACACTGAGACACAAACAATTTTTAATAAGGAGTTCACCCTATTCTCCAGGGCTACATCTCCGGTCCAGCTTCAGTGGTGGCCTTGTTTTGGTGTGTCTTACAACAGAGAAATTACAATACAGGGACTCAATGTGAGTTCTCCTGAAGCAGATTTTGCTTGGCAGGGTGGTTCTTGGATTCCCCAAGCCACTCGAAGTACACAGACTCTTGTTCTTCCTACCAGCTCTGTGACCTTTGGTCTACGGTGGAAAGAGCCAACTGTGATGCTCAATCCAGATAGATTCCTCTATGGGAAGGCTTCAATCTTCAAGCTCTCTGGTGCTCGACGCTTCCTGTGGTCAGCTCGGCCCTCTGTCTCCTCTGCTCAGCTTTACTGTTCTTTGTGTATAGTCCTCTCTCAGGGTTCACTGTTCACTGTCTCTCTGGTCGCTTGGTCTCCTCTCCAAATCCTCCTCCTCTTCTTTGACTATCTCTATTCATGGCTTTAACCATTCGATCCCTATGCCTATTCGGTTCCTCTTCCACCCGCGTCGATTCTCCTTCTACAGCTGCGCTTGGAGTTCCCTATTTGGCGTTAGCATGAACGCTCGAGAAGTGCCACGTGTCCCCATCGGAACATCGCGAGTCTGCTCATCGATTCATTTCTTCGGTTATGTCATGGATACGTTCTTTCTCCACCGTGGTGGTCAAACAGATTCCAAATCCCTTTAAATCACATCTTATTTCCCTGTCGATTCCACTTCTTTCTATCGGGCGCAATCTCAGCCGTCTGATCTAGGCTCCTCCAGATCCAACGTGAAACGCACGTCGAGCGCGGTTGACTTGTGTGACCATTAGTGTGCGATCATGGCAGTTTTTCTCTCACCTCCGTTGCCACGCGTTGATCCTATCCAAAACCTCTTACCGTTCAAGGGCACCTCGATCAAAACCGCCGGTTTCTAGGGCGCGGGTCCCGCGTTTGCACTTTAGCGCTTTTCGTTTCTTTGCTCACGGTTCTCTGGCTCCCAACATGACCAAGTGCTTAAGGCTCTTCCATTTTATCCTTTTTTTCCTAAGCGCTAGTCGCGCATCAAAATCACCTCCTTTTCCCGATCCAAGGCTCCCAGGGGCTGTTTTGACCTCCTGCGCAGTCTCCATGGGCCTCGGTCAGCGCGCTTTGACCTAGGTCCTCGTCGTTCCACGTCGGCCGCCATTGCCACTGGTTCAAGGCGTTTTTTGATTGCTGTTTTAGAATTTTCAAGGATTTGTTCAACTCGATACATTCAAGGTTCTTTGTCAGTCATTTATGGATCCGATTTGGATCATGGGTGGAGGTGCTTGATTCCCAAGTGTATCTCTATTGGCTGTTCTTGTTTGATTATTTACGTTACACTATGTCATTCATGTGACTCTAAATGTTGGTATGTATTCTAGTAAATACCCTATGATTGCTAGTGAGAAATTAGAGAAAGTTGCGGTTCCAAATTGAGAGTGGTGTGCAATGGAAGGAAAAATATTAAGCAAAGTATATGAATGATTATTCTAGCCTGTGATTTTAATAATGGGTGATCATGGTGTTGAGATTAATGTAGAACTCGCTTAATAGAGAAACAGTTCAAACTGAACCCTAGATTAGGATTTTGTTCCTATTTTCTAGGATTCTATTCAACTTCCCTAAATGTGTGTTTGGTGTATATATTTCTCATGTAATCAATTGTAAGGCAAAGTGTGTTCTGTAGAGGCAATCTTACAGGTGGTGTTTCACACTTGTAAGCTTCTCATATTTGAATTAATAAAGTTCGATTCATAGTTTTACATAGCATCAAAGCTACAGAGCTGAAGACACCTGTACCCTAAGTGGAGAGAGAGACTAGTTCGTTTGAGGCGAGATCAATGTGGAAAATCACACTGACATTTAAAGGTGAAAACATTGTGTGCGTGTTTTTTTGTTGTTTATTTCGCAAGCCAGGACCCGAGTGGCCGAAGGGCGCGTTTTTCGCTACTTCATGCAAAGAGAGGAGGTCAGGACTACTGTGGTCGAGTTTTGGCCTTTGCACATGTATGCTTGGTTGTTGGTTATCCAGAACCGATGATAAGCAAGCCTCTTCCCATAAGTGGCTATAGTTTTCTATGGCTTAAACGAGTTCCTCGGCATATGATATGACAATTATCGGAAAGAATTCGCTGATGAGTAGGGTGCAAGAGTAGCTTTGAGCACAGATCATTGCTCCAGGAGACCATAGCTTATGTGGTCGACGATCTGAATCTGCATGGAGGAGAAAACTTCTAGCGGTGCGAAGAGATTGGAGGCTGTGGAGGAGGCCGCAGGACATCTTGGCTGTAGGAGAGGAAATATGCGTTGGTGCAAACGACGCTGATATAATTGAACGAGGAAGCCAAACTACCATGGAGGAGGCCAAGGAGGTCACATTTGTGCTGCACTAGCATGTGGATCGGAGGTGTGTGAAGGTTGCGAGGAGGTGCTGTCTGCGTGGAGCTTGCAAGGTAGTGAGCAAGAATTCTCCATTGATCACCAACATTTTTTTTAGTGCTGCCATCTGTGTGAGAAGAGGTGGTTGATTCATTGCATTGCTAATTCAGAGACTACATTTGTTTTACTCAAAATGCAATACAAAACAAATTCAGAGAGTGCGTTGAACCTGTGTGTTCCTTCTCGGGATTCCCTTTTTTGTGAGTATGTTAATTTACAACCCAAGTTTGGATTTATTGGTTGGTCCATGGTTCATCAATAAAACGATGGTATTGTGCTTACGACGATATTGGATTAAGTTTTTAATTAAAGTTTAAAAAAAAATAATTCTTTAATTAAAGAAAAGGGCTTATTGTTTGATAAAGGGGGCAAATTTTTTAAAGAGAGCTCTGGGCTCATTCGATCTGGAGTTTGGCAGTGTTTTTTTAAGAAGATCTGGGGTTTCTTTTTTAATTGTTGGGGTTGAAGTTTTTTTCTATTCATTCAACATGAATAATCAATTAGTAGAAGCTTACCTCAATGAAAGAAACAAGCTGGATGGATCCAATTACTTTGGTTGGAAATTCAAGCTGCAAACCCTGCTTGAGGGACAAAATGCATGGACAATTGTGAACAATGATGAGGTGAATCTGAACCTAACTATAGGAGGAACAACAAAAACAAGCCAAGACTGGGAGGATTGTACAAGCTAAATGTCAATAGCGCAGCACAACAAGCATTGACATCATCAACAATGACTACAGTGGACTTATGGCATCAAAGGTTCGGCCATATTAGCTTCAATGATTTGCTGCTTTTACAGAAAAGAGGTATGGTCGAAGGTCTTCCTGTTTTAAAACCAGTTCATATTGACTGAGATGCATGTGCACTGGGAAAGAAGCATAGAGATGAATTTCCTGTGAATCCTGATAGAAAGAAGACAGATATACTCGAGCTGGTACACACAGATCTATGCGGGCCTATACAGACAAGATCGTTAGGCAGTGCATACTATTTTTTACTGTTTATTGATGACTATACTATATTTATTTGGGTGTATTTCCTTAAGAAGAAAAGCAATACTTTTGAATACTTCAAGCAGTTCAGAAGTATGGTTGAAAAGTAGACAGGTAAATGCATGAGGACTCTCCGCTCGGATCAAGCAACATTTTACAATACCCCACCCTCCTCAACAAAACGGGGTTTCACAGAGGTATAACAGAACCCTTGTGGAGTGTGCTCGCAGTATGTTAAAAGGCAAGAATCTTTCTAATGGCTTTTGGGCTAAAGCGATTAATAGTGCATTATATCTAAAGAATAGGAGTCCAACAAGAAGTTTAGATATCAAAACTGCTATGGAAGAGGAATATGAATCAATTCTAAAAAAAAAAAGCTTGCGATTTAGTTAAATTATGTTAAGGCAAACAACCCATAGGATGAAAATGGTTGTATAAGCCTAAATTTAAAGCAGATGGGAGCATAGATAAGTATAAAGCTAGGTTGGTTGCAAAGGATATTCGTAGCAATAAGGCATAGATTATGATGAAACGTTTGCCCCTGTAGATAAATTAAACACAATCAGAATGATAATTGCTTTGGCTACCAAACACCGTTGGATGATTCACTAGCTAGATGTCAAATCTGTATTTTTAAATGGGGACTTAAAAGAAGAAGTCTACTTAGTGTAGCTTGAGGGGTTTGTCAAATAGGGTGAAGAACATTTAGTTTGTAGGTTGAAGAAAGTGATGCATGGACTGAAACATGCACCTAGGTCACGGTATGACAAAATTGATTCATTTTTCTTGTAGCATGGCTATAAAAGAAGCAAAAATGACCTTAATCTTTATACCGTGTTTGATAAAGAGGGAAGGATTGTTTTGATTCATTTATATGTAGATGATCTAATCATTATAGGGAATGCTGATAATCTCATTAAAGAAATCAAGGAGATGTCACGAGTCTTTGAGATGAAGGACCTTGGAGAGCTACATTACGGTTTGGGTATGGAAGTCTGAGGGATTCTGGACAAACTTTTCTGTCACAGAGTAAGTATGTGAAGAGCTTACTGGAAAATTTCAGAATGGATCAGTGCAAAGCTGCAATAATTCCTTTACAACATAATTTAAAACTTCAGAATGATGATGGATCTAAGGAGGCAGATACGACTTTGCATAGACAACTGGTTGGGAGTCTAATATACTTGACTACAACTAGGCCTGATTTGGCTTATGCAGCTAGTTCATCGAGCCAATTTATGTCAAAGCCCCTTGAGAGTCATTGGGTTGTAGCAAAAGGTGTTTTAAGGTATCTCCATGGAACCATTTATTTTGGTATTGTTTATACTGATTCGTGTGATGTTAGATTGACAGGTTTTTCAGACTCCGATTGGGCTGGAAATGTAGATGATAGACGATCCATAACATGCTATGCATTTAGCATTGGATCTGGGGTCATTACATGGAGTAGCAAAAAACAGAACACAGTATCCTTTTCTTGCAGAAGCTGAACATCAAGCTATGTGTGTAGCGACATGTGAAGCAGTTTGGTTGAGGAGACTTCTCATTGATGCTTGAGAAGATCAAAAGGTTGCAACAGTTATTAAATGCGACAACCAGAGCTCCATCAAACTTGGAAATAGCCTAGTATTCCATAAGAACACAAAGCATATCGAATATTGAATATTGTAATAGTTGTGACAATGTTGCTAATATTTTTATCAAACCTCTTGGTAGAATCAAATTTGAGTTATTTAGGGAAGTGTTAGGCATATCTATGAGTCCATTTCTCCATTAAGGGGGAGCGTTGAGATTAATGTAGAAGTGGCTTAATAGAGAAACAACTCAAACCGAACCCTAGATTAGGATTATGTTCCTATTTTCTAGGATTCTGTTCAACTTCCCTAAATGTGTGTTTGGTGTATATATCTCTCATGTAATCAATTGTAAGGTAGAGCGTCTTCTCCAGAGGCAGTCTTACAAGTGGTGTTTCACACCTGTAAGTTGCTTAGATTTGAATTAATAAAGTTTAATTCATATTTTTACACATGGGACCTTGGAGAGGAATTGTTATTAGTGGTTAACTGTTATTAACATAGGCTAATAATGGTTAACTTTTATTAACTCTTATGTTAGAAGCTTAAGCTATGAGTAATGGGGCGAGGTGTAATACTTATCACTGTCAGAGATCTCACTAGTCATTATGGGAAAAATCAGATGTATATACTGAGTTGAATAATTACATCGCGAGGAAAAATACATCTATATTTGTTAGAAACATGGAAAATTTCTCGGTCCAGTAATTGTAATCATTCCCTATATGCACAATATTTTCTAGGGTTATATTACAAATATTTTCATCTCAGATGCATCTACATTTTCGGTAGTAAAATGATCAAAATTAGGAGCTATCAGTATTTTACTGTGAATTGGGTTACATGCGTAAATATATATACAAGTGATGAGAACTATATGATTGGATATCTTCTATGATTGATTACCAACTCACCCTGCAGCACCTCCATGGTTGGCTTGGTTCTTATAACAATTTAGGATTTGTAAATTGATAGATTTATCTTGATTTCAAGGTTGATAGGATATATAAATTTTGGTTAAATGGTGTGAATAGTCTGTACAAATTATGTTTAAAAGAAAATCTGATGGAATTTAGCATGTAATATGGATATATGGTAAGAAATAAAGATTTTAGAATTTAGAAGCAGGAGGTAGCAATTCCGATAATTAGACTGAATTCAAGATTTCACTGTGGGGTTAGTGTTTATAACTCACATTCTGTTTGGATGATGGCCAAGTAGAGTAGTAAGGCTTGCTAGGTTCGAACCCTACACGAGCTTGAAAAACGATCATGTGCAATGCAAAGAATAGTCCCAAAAATACTTATTAGACATAGTGGAGTACATTAGGGCTCAACTTATTACTCTTTCTGTAATTGACAGATTATGGACATGTTACTTTTAGAGGGTAGTAGAGCAGAGTAAGTTAATTAAATAAAGCCCAGCAAGGGATGGGAGAAGGAGATTAGCTCACATAAAGCTCTAAAATAATCACAAGCACTTTCGTATTTACTGTTATGGAAGCTAACTTAGTCCATTGAACATTCAATTGAAACTAACTACAGGAAAGGCATTTCAAGTTCATGGTTATGCAAACATGAATCTGATTATAAATGTAAATATTGAAGTAAACATTGTAAACCATACCATAGAATAATGTCTATGATTTAAATCTAGCTTTTACCAGCAGTAGGTTCTACCGAAAATTATTCTTCTTACAAATGAGCCGTAAATTAATTCTACTGATCCACTTATAAATATAACCATACAACAATCCCAGTAGCATTCTAATGGGGATGTGATTCAAAATAGGACTGTAAGAATAAGTACATCTTATAATTAGATGCACACAATCATTACTCTCTACCCATTCACATCTTCTCGCATAGAGAAATGACATTCACCAGAACTATAATTGTAAGCTTGTAATGGCACACCATGAAGTGAACTAAAAGATCAATTCTGAAAGTAAGACAATGAAACATTCATACTGAAACATAGCAAAAACATTAAATAAATTTTTAAGTTAACCCATCTTGGAGTATTATCCCAGCCATGTGTAACTATTTTTAAACATGTCTCGCTATTTTTTACTATGGTTGACCATGGTTTTCCATGTTCACCCTTTTTAAACATCATTGACTATGAATGGCTTTGTTTAACAATTATTTGTATGTGGTTTACCATGTTTGACTATAGTTGTCTATGTTCACCATGTTTAAACATGGCTAATTATGTTTCTACTATGAGTGGGTGTGGTTCACTGGCTATGGTACTTGACCATGTTTTTAATATGGTTAATTATGGTTGACTATAGCTGAGCATGGTTTTATTATATGGTTCTTTGACTATGGTTGACCACGGATTTCCATGTTCACCCTTTTTAAAGATCAATGACTATGAATGACTATGTTTAACAATTATTTGGCTGTGGTTTACCATGTTTGACTATAGTTGTCCATGTTCACCATGTTTAAACATGGCTAACTATGTTTCTACTATGAGTGGGTGTGGTTAACTATTGTATGGCTATGGTACTTGACCATGTTTTTAATATGGTTAATTATGATTGACTATAGCTGAGCATGGTTTTATTATGATTGACCATCATTTCACCATGGTTTACTCATATTCAACCATAGTTTAATATGATTGACTAAAGTTGACCATGGATTGAATGTGGTTGACTTTGGTTGACCATCTTGACTATGGTTTGCCTAGAGTTTACCAAGATTTGACTATGGTTACAATTGCAATGATAGTTGTTATGGTGAGACATGGTTTAACTATGTTTAAGGCTCACCATCGACTATGGTTTGACATGTAAACTTGTAATTTACATCATGCGATATCAAATTGAAACCATATATTGAATCTCTTAAGTAGTTGGAAAAAGATGTCTTTATTGTACTTGAAATAATCAACATTAAACCCGATATTATGCTGGTGTATAAAAAATTCACATACATCCATTTCCAGATATAAAAGCTTTATATCTTATTCTATTTCTATTTTAAATTTATTACCTAAAATGGACTATAATGAACAAATTTATTATTTGATAGAAAGCATATTTAATATATTAACAATAGTAGTGGCAGTGAAGAGGAATCCCGCAAACATGCAAACTCTAAAAAGAATGTTGATGTATTAGCTAGTCAAAAATTGCTCTCTCTTCATACAGAAGTCTGTCCAAAACATAATTAGGACTTTTCTTCAAGTCAATGTTGATGTAACAGCCAGTCAAAAAGTACTCTCTTAATACAAAGTACAAATGTCTATCCAAAACATAACCTAGTTAGCAGAAAAATTCTTAATGGCAGCTCAATCACTATATCATTCCAACACATGAATAGACTTTCCGGACAGTTGTTTTAATCCTAGACTTTCCGGACAGTTGTTTTAATCCCAAAAAACAGCATAAAAAAACAACTAATGCATCTCCTATGCATCTATAATCTCCCACCCCTCATCCAGATTCACATTATCAGGATGAACGGGATAACTCTTATGTGGCTGCAATCGTGCTGGACCATTGTGTTCACAAGCATTATCCTCCTCATGACTAATAGCTTCGTCTTTACCTTCTTCTACTGTCTTATAGTTTTCAGCAGTAATTACAGGTACATCTGGCCGAACAGCTACTTGCGATTCGGAGATTGAAATAATTTCTGGCTGTTCTGTCTTTGGTTCCCCCAAAATTGAATCCACTCCCTACATGCAAAGAAAAATAAAAATATTGTGATGCTATAGCGTTCAACAAATATTCAATGGCTTGTGAAACTATAGCGTTCAAAGGAAATCCAGAAACTGACACTCGGAAATTTAATTCAACTGAAACAAACAAACAATTGCAAGTAATACATGGGCAAACAAGACAAAACTACAGAAAAACTAGAAAACTTCAAGCTTACCGACTGTTCTACGGCCGCCTCATGCTGGTGCGTCAAAGCAGACAGGGCTGATGATGCTAACGACGCCGATCTCTGTACGGCCCTCGACAGGGCGGCGGTGGCCTTCTTAAGCACAATGGATGAAAAGTACTCAGCCTCAGGGGTGAGGGAAGGAATGGGAACCGAATTTGAAATTGGGTTTAAACTACTGGACGCATCAGTGTCTTCAACTGGAATAGTAATAACGGTATCATCATCTTCAACTGGAATAGTAATAACTGTATCATCATCTTCAACTGGAACTGTAATGACGGTAGTGTTTTCAACTGGAACTGTAATGACAGTAGTGTCTTCAACTGGAATAGTAATGACGGTAGTGTCTTCAACTGGAACAGTAATAACGGTATCACCATCTTCAACTGGAACTGTAATGACAGTAACTGGAACAGTAATAACCGTATCATCATCTTCAACTGGAACTGTAATGACGGTAGTATCTTCAACTGGAACTGTAATGACCGTAGTGCCTTCAAATGGAATAGTAATAACCGTACTGGAAGCATCATCATCTTCAACTGGAACTGTAATGACGGCTGTGTCTTCAACTGGAACTGTAATTACCGTATCATCATCTTCAACTGGAACTGTAATTAAGGTATCATCATCTTCAACTGGAACTGTAATGACCGTAGTGTCTTCAACTGAAATAGTAATAACGGTACTAGACGCATCATCATCTTCAACTGGGACTGTAATTACGATATCATCATCTTCAACTGGAACTGTAATGACGCTTTTGGAGGGGCAGAGGCTGTGAACGCTCAGCCCGCGGCAAGAGGCACAAGACGTCTTTTTGTTGAAGCTGTCAACGCCCAGTCCAAAGTAAAAATTGTCCAGACAACAAGCAGTGTAAAACCCCAGCAAACCTTGGTTGCTATAAGAATGGTAAAGCCCGCAGTAATGACTCATATATTCCAACCCACTGAACAACGAGCCGTAAAGACTGTCATAACATTGCGGATAGAGAATACCGTAGCGAGAGTTCAATTCGTATGGACAGTTATTCCGCAACACGCAGAACCGTGAACCGAAAGCCATGATTCTTTGAGAACCTGAAGAGAGATTAAAAAAATCCGTAAACACCAAATCTCCTGAAATAGGGTAACTTGTGGAATGCCAAAACTCAGAGACTGTTAGGGTCTAATTTCCCTCGCGCCTAGATAGCGAAACCTATCCTTCTTTTTATACAAAATAATATTCGAAACAAATAATTGTATGTGTAATTATATAATAATAAAAATTTAATTAAGGGGCCGACAAGAATTAAAAAAAAAAAAAATTAATCACGCCTCCCTTATGGCACACAAATATTGATGGCTTCCAATTTTTTTGGATTTCATGTTACACCAGTTTTAATTGCCATACTCATCTATACCATTGTATTTGCTATTCAAATTCCATCTCCAAGCAACCTTAGTGAGACAGAAGCTACAATAAAACTCTTCTATCTCGAAAATCCTTGAATCCAAAAGTTGAGACTCAAGGTACCAACATAGTGTCCTATACTTGGGGCTTCTATGACGGAGCCTATTACGGACAAGAACAACTCAACAATATTAGATGTGTATTAATCCTTTAGCCATAGTCAATTTACAATGTTCAAATAACATCACTAAACCATTCTCAAGGCCTTGAGGTCCCATATGATGCTAGGCTTGACTAATGAAATGTTGTGGAGACTTATACAAACATCTAATTCCTTAGAGATATATATTCAATTTACGAAAAATAATTATATGGCCATAGTGTCTATATATATATATATATATTCTTTTTATATCTATGTGATATTTTAATTATTTATTATAATAAGTTCAAACTCTCAACCTAAATATTTGTTGAATTGTTTGTGTGGCCTCATAAATGCAGGAGCATCAGCTCACAGTGACGGAGGCCAGAAGACTCCAACAGGTTCACAAGCGAAGAAAACTTGAATTGTTAAATTCTGCTGGAGATAATTTTTCTTTTTACTTTATTTTACAAGTCAGCAACAGTTAGATGGTTTACTTTTCCAATTAGGATTACTGTAGTTTCATTATTGATTTAAGGGTAGTTTCTGTAATTAGGAAAAAATAACTTTTAACTGTTCTACAAGTCTTGAAATGTTCAAACGATTATGGTTACGAATAGGAACAGAAATATGTAACTGTCGTTGTAACAGAAAGAAAACAAACTGCTAGCCTTAACTGAAGACAAAGGCTATAAAAGCCAAACATGCATGTAAGGGAAAAGTTTAAGTTAAGCAGAGAACAAGTTGAGTAAATTGAATAACAAAATTATCAAGCATTCAAAGTAACAGAGAAGTGCTGTCCATCAATCTTAGTTCCTAAATTATTTATTGATCTCTCATTCTTAATTAACAGAACTTTACATTACTGTAGACTAAGCATATTACCATGGCCACTGTACAAGTATGAATTGTAGTTGAAAATCATTGACAAACAGCGAAGATCTTAAATAGATTCCAGGTCACCAAATAAGCAAACACGCTTGCATACAAGCGCACATAAATACAGTTGAGGAAGAGCGGGTACGCACAGTCAACCGAGACAAGCAAACAAACAGAGAGTCCAGCAAACAAATTAAACGCCAGCAACATAACCAGACCACAAGCGAAGGAGTTACAGGTACCAATAACATTTTTTTCCTTTCATAAAAACGATTTGCATTTATATTGTCCAGAAATAGTATTTTATAGCCAAAACCGAAAGGGCCGAGTTCCCTTATACATTACAGAGACTGATACAGTCGTGACGAGGTCAACATTTACTCAGAAACCACAAACATACATTCAAACATAAAACCCTCGTTAGGGTTTGAACACAGGTTCGAGACAGGGTCACGTTGAAGCCGCGTTCCAACACAAGGAACTCATCCCAGAATGACAACGGCGGACATGAACCATAACATAATCAAACAGTAGACTAACGGACGAGCCGTATTCAGAACATAGACCTCTAGACAACAGGACAATATAGGTTACAGGCCTACCCACATTCACGCTACTAGACATTTCTGAAGACAGAGACGTGCGCCATCCAGGCCACCAGAGAAGACCTACAAAAGACAAGCGAGAGTGAGCTTGAAGTTTAGCAAAACCTGAAGGGACGAAACCCTTGAAAGAAACAAAACCAGCATTATAGAATCTAAAGGGCGAAGAAGAAGAAACCCTCACTTGCAGAACGCGTGAGGAGGAGCCATACTTTCAAACCAGAGGACGCCACAGGAAACTGGAGACCAGAGGAGCAGCTTTGGGTTAGTCCCAGAACAAGGAGAGCGTAAACATTGAATCAAAGAAAGACTATTTACCTGTAGCAGAGATTGAATGAGCTTTTCCATTGTTCCTGTATGCTCAACCACGGACAGAACAACGTTACCAGCAAGTTCATAAACCCAAGAATCACTACCAAACCAGATGCGGAAATAGTGGACCAGAAGACCAACAGTATGTGCAGGAACGGGGTAGCAAAAGCCAAATACCAGAGTTGAACCAAATTAAATTCGAAACCAGACATTTTTATAAGCAACCACTCGTTACAGTAATCACTACCAGCACATAGAGCTCGATTTCTTATATCAAAAACAGAGTAACAGAGCGGAAGAACAACTTACCAGAGATTGGATACAGAAGCTGAGCAAGGAAACCCCAGAGCCGAACAATATAGTTGCAAGCAGGCGGACAAACAATCAAATGCGCAGAGAGGGCCTCAACCCATAACCAGAGCAAGCTCAAATACAACCGACAACCATGAAATCGTAACCCAGAGCCACAAGAATCAGAATATAACACCCTCGCCATTCTTCCATACGCAGAGCTCGAAACCCTCAGAACCCAACAGAAACAATGACCAAGAATAATCGAGAAATCACATAAGGGTAGGGTTAGTATCGGTTTCCAAGGTAGAAGGACTGCCGCATTT
Organism: Pinus taeda; assembly: GCA_000404065.3. NCBI lineage: Eukaryota > Viridiplantae > Streptophyta > Pinopsida > Pinales > Pinaceae > Pinus > Pinus taeda. The sequence continues at coordinate 11,541 of APFE030252697.1, read as the reverse complement.
ACAACCTCAGTTAATGCACAGCTACCTAGCTACAGAACGCGGGAAAAAGCGACGGTTCGTTGCCACGTAATATCCAACTGTGACCTTTAAAGTGCTAAAGGTTACGCCAAGTGGGCTGGGTCCCATCAGAGTGGTATCAGAGCAGTTTGAGTTGAAAAGATTTGGGAGAAATGGATATAGGCAGACGAGGACGAGGCAGAGGTGCCCGTAGAATGGTAGATGAGGCGTTAAGGGAAGAACTCAGAGTTCTTACTGCTCGATTGGAAGCAGTAGAGGCAGGCAGAAGGAGAGATCCAGAGTTAGGTGATGTGAGTGACGAAGAAGTGGAAGCACCAGCAGATGGGGCTGAAGGTGACTCACCAGAAGTGAGGTTATTGAAGTCTGTATTATTGTCCCAAAACTAGAATTACCAACCTACGATGGCAGTTTATCGATTGATGTTGTATTAGATTGGATTAGTGAGATGGAAAAGTACTTTGAATGCGAAGAAATTAGTGAAGACCGTAGGGTCAAGTTTGCAGCGACAAAGCTGAAAGGACACGCAACCCTGTGGTGGGACAGTGTCCAGAATGAGAGAAAGAGGTTGAACAAGCCTCCGATAAAGACTTGGACAAGGATGGTAGCTAAATTGAAGGGCAGATTTCTGCCAAGAGATTACCAAATTGTGTTACATAGGCAAGTTCAGAACTTGAGACAGAGAGGTCTGACGGTGAAAGAATATACACAAGAATTTTATCGAGTAAACTTGCGGGCAGGATATACAGAGGATACAGCAGAGAGGACAACCAGATATGTAAATGGGCTGAGGATGGAGATTTTAGATGAGATAAGTATTTTGTCTCCCAACAATACGGAGGAGGCATATCAGAGTGCAGTTAAAGCAGAGGAAAAGCTTAACCGAAGACAGAATGCTCGGAGAGGACGAGGGTCTAACAGAGGAAGAGGCCAGTCCTATGGTAGGGTCCGAACTGCCAGCAACAGCGAAGAAGCCAGCAGTTCGAGGACTTCGGGAACAGCAGAAAAAGGAGATGGAATGAGGGGTGGCAGATCGTTTCAGCGCGGCAGAGGAAATGGCCGTGGAAGGGAACTGGAAACCAGTGCTATAGATGCCACAAGTGGGGGCACCGCTCTTTTGAGTGCCCAGAAACATATTCAACTGGACAACGAGGCGCATATGTGGCGCAGCCAGAGGAAGCAGTAGCACCTCCTCAAGAGGTAGAAAATGCCCCAGAAACAGGAGAAGCTTTAGTGCTGCATAAGGTGTTGTTGAAGCTAGTCGATGAGAGTATTGAGTAGACACAACGGAAAGCTCTGTTCAGGACAGTTTGTAAATCGCAAGGTAAGTGTTGTAAAATGATAATCGACAGCGGAAGTACTGGCAATTTGGTGTCAGTCGAGATGGTGGAGAAGTTAGGATTGAAGCGTCTGAAACACCCCACTCCATATCGAGTTTCATGGTTACAGAAAGGACACCAGTTGCTGGTGGATGAGCAGAGTGAAGTGGAATTTCAGATAGGACGTTACAGGGACAAAATTATCTGCGACATTATGCCAATGGACGTGTGCCACATCTTATTGGGCAGACCTTGGCAATATGATAGAAAAGTGACACATGATGGGGTATTGAATTGTTATAAGTTCGAAAAAGACGGGGTTAAGCATACCCTTGTGCCTATCAGAGAGGAGAAAGAGGCAGTTGAAGTAAATGAACCAAAGGCGTTGCTTATGAATGGAAAACAGTTTTTGAAGCAGGTTGAAGGCAGTGAGATGAATTATGCTGTAGTTAGAAAGACAAGGACAGTTTTGTTACACACAGAAATCACAGATTTGCCTATAGAAATACAACAGATGTTGGAAGAATTTACAGATATAGTAGTAGACGACTTGCTGGATAAGTTACCTCCCAAGCGGAGCATTAGTCACCACATTGATTTCATACCAGGGGCTAGCTTACCGAATAAGTCAGCTTATCGAATGAGCCCCAAGGATAATGAAGAAATCAGAAAACAGGTGTAGGAGCTATTGGAAAAAGGATTGATCAGAGAAAGTTTGAGCCCATGTGCTGTACCAACAGTTCTCGCCCCCAAAAAGGGAGGAGAATGGCGGATGTGCACTGATTCCAGGGCCATCAATAAAATCACCATA